>JAVHZZ010000092.1:20000-22500 GCA_036250195.1 Mixophyes australis
ATTCCGAGGTGGTCTCCCATCCAGGTACTAACCAGGCCTGCCCCTGCTTAGCTTCCAAAATCAGACAAGATTGGGCTTGTTCAGGGTGGTGTGGCTGTAGGTATTGGTTGTCTACTGACCTACATCTCTTATACATCTCAAAACCAGCATTGAAGGAAGCAAGAACAAGAGAGAGAGAAAAAAAATTCCAACAGCACCTGGTATTCCCAGGTGGTCTCCCATCCAAGTACTAACCAGGCCCGGCCCTGCTTAGTTTCCAAGATCAGGCGAGATTGGGCTTGTTCAGGGTGGTGTGGCTGTAGGTATTTGTTGCCTACTGACCTACATCTCAAAACCAGCATTGAAGGAAGCAAGAACAAGAGAGAGAAAAATAAAGGCCTACGGCACCTGGTATTCCCAGGTGGTCTCCCATCCAAGTACTAACCAGGCCCGACCCTGCTTAGCTTCCAAGATCAGGCGAGATTGGGCTTGTTCAGGGTGGTGTGGCTGTAGGTATTGGCAGGGCTGCCAAGAAGAATTCAGGGCCCGGGTACAACAAATTCATGGGGCCCCCCTCATAGTGAAGTAAGCCCCAAAATTTTTTTGCGCCGCCTTACGGCGGCGCAAAAAAGATTAGGTATATGGTCATATATTCAGGGGCGTGGCTAGCCAAACGGCAGTGCAAAAATTTTGGGAGGTGCGGTCATGCATTTGGGGGCGTGGCAAACGTGCCATTGGGGCGTGGCTAACATAAAAACCACTAGGCTCTCAATTCGCCGGAGCGTCACATATGTTTAAGCACTCCTGACTTTCAGGACATCTACCACCACAGGGTAGTATACAAACAATGCAGTGTGTACACAAACAGTTCAGTCTTGGCCTACACCTTACATTGGACACAACATTCACCAAAAATTGGTATTGTCCCTACTAGAATCACAACATTTCACACACTGTGCTGCTCTCTCCTACCTGTTCTTCTCACTTTCTCCACCTGTGGCTGCTGCTTTCTTTAGTTGTGGCTTGTCCGGATCCAGAAATGTTGAAGGACCTATTTTGAAAAAAAAATGGCTACATTTAGAAAATTACAGCCAGCCCCAGCGTTAAATCAATAGCACCCACGATTAATAATTAGGCCTTCCTCCAGCTCCAATATTACAATAATGTGCCCCTTCATCATCGCCATGCCTTATGATCACACTGTGCCCTCCATGCTGTTTTTGCCCCCTTCATCTGGCTCCCCTTCATCAGACTATACTATGCTGCTCCCCCCCTTTTTCAATCCCACTGTGCCATGCCTCCCCCCCCCCCCCTTTGTAACCCCACTGTGTCATGCTGCCCACCATTTTTTAACCCCACTGTGCCGTGCTGACCCCTGTTTATTAACCCCACTGTGCCATACTGCCCCGTTTTTTAACCCATCTGTGCCCCCTCTCATTTTTTCACCCCCTCTGTCATGCTGCTTTCCCATTTTTTAACCCCTCTGTGCTCCCCCCTCAATTTTTAACCCCTCTGACATGCTGCTTTCCCATTTTTTAACCCATCTGTGCCCCTCTCATTTTTTAACCCCTCTGACATGCTGCTTTCCCGTTTTTTAACCCCTCTGTGCTCCCCCCTCAATTTTTAACCCCTCTGACATGCTGCTTTCCCATTTTTTAACCCCTCTGTGCCCCCACTCATTTTTTAACCCCTCTGACATGCTGCTTTCCCATTTTTTAACCCCTCTGTGCTCCCCCTCATTTTTTAACCCCTCTGACATGCTGCTTCCCCGTTTTTAACCCCTTTGACATGCTGCTTTCCCGTTTTTTAACCCCTCTGTGCTCCCCCTAATTTTTTAACCCCTCTGACATGCTGCTTCCCCATTTTTAACCCCTCTGACATGCTGCTTCCCCGTTTTTAACTCCTCTGACATGCTGCTTCCCCGTTTTTTAACCCCTCTGTGCCCCCCCTTATTTTTTAACCCCTCTGTCATGCTGCCCCCCCGTTTTTTAACCCCTTTGTGCCCCCTCATTTTTTAACCCCTCTGTCATGCTGCCCCCCCGTTTTTTAACCCCTTTGTGCTCCCCCTCATTTTTTAACCCCTCTGTCATGCTGCCCCCCCCCCCCCCCCCGTTTTTTAACCCCTCTGTGCCCCCCTCGTTTTCCTCCCTTCACTTACCTTTTCTCCTCTCTTGGTCTTCTCTGCTGCTCTGTGCTCCATTGCTCCAGACTGACTGAATGCTGGGCATGACATGATGACATCACACCCAGCATTCAGACAGTCTGAATAGAGCACAGAGCAGCAGAGAGGAGGGATGCCGGCTCCGCGATCAGGTGAGTATGTTTTTTTTTTTTTTAAACTAGCCTGCTCCCCCCACCAACGACCGAGCCCCCCCCCACCACCCCCCCCCCCCCCCCCCGCCAAAAAAAAAAAAAAAAAGGAAAGGAAAAAAAACGTTTTGAAAAAAAAATTAAAAAAATTAAAAAAAATCAGCAGCGCAAGGGCCCGGGCCGGGCCCCCTGACATGCCGGGCCCGGGTAA
>JAVHZZ010000092.1:125000-140000 GCA_036250195.1 Mixophyes australis
AAGAAATGCCTACGGCACCTGGAATTCCCAGGTGGTCTTCCATCCAAGTACTAACCAGGCCCAGCCCTGCTTAGCTTCCAAGATCAGACGAAATTGTTCTTGTTCAGGGTGGTGTGGCTGTAGGTATTGGTTGCCTACTGACCTACATCTCTTATACATCTCAAAACCAGCTTTGAAGGAAGCAAGAACAAGAGAGAGAAAAAAAAAGGCCTAAAGCACCTGGTATTCCCAGGTGGTCTTCCATCCAAGTACTAACCAGGCCCAGCCCTGCTTAGCTTCCAAGATCAGACGAAATTGTTCTTGTTCAGGGTGGTGTGGCTGTAGGTATTGGTTGCCTACTGACCTACATCTCTTATACATCTCAAAACCAGCTTTGAAGGAAGCAAGATCAAGAGAGAGAAAAAAAAAAGGCCTACGGCACCTGGTATTCCCAGGTGGTCTCCCATCCAAGTACTAACCAGGCCCGCCCCTGCTCAGCTTCCAAGATCAGACAAGATTGGGCTTGTTCAGGGTGGCGTGGCTGTAGGTATTGGTTGTCTACTGACCTACATCTCAAAAACAGCATTGAAGGAAGCAAGAGCAGGAGAGATAAAAAAAAAGGCCTACAGCACCTGGAATTCCCAGGTTGCCTCACATGGGTATTGGTTGCCTACTGACCTACATCTCTTATACATCTCAAAACCAGCATTGAAGGAAGCAAGAACAAGAGAGAGACAAAAAAAGGCCTATGGCACCTGGTATTCCCAGGTGGTCTCCCATCCAAGTACTAACCAGGCCCAGCCCTGCTTAGCTTCCAAGATCAGACAAAATTGTTCTTGTTCAGGGTGGTGTGGCTGTAGGTGTTGGTTGCTTACTGACCTACATCTCTTATACATCTCAAAACCAGCATTGAAGGAAGCAAGAACAAGAGAGAGAAAAAAAAAGCCCTACAGCACCTGGTATTCCCAGGTGATCTCCCATCCAAGTACTAAGCAGGCCCAGCCCTGCTTAGCTTCCAAGATCAGACAAGATTGTTCTTGTTCAGGGTGGTGTGGCTGTAGGTATTGGTTGCCTACTGACCTACATCTCTTATACATCTCAAAACCAGCATTGATGGAAGCAAGAACAAGAGAGAGAAAAAAAAAAAGGCTTACAGCACCTCGAATTCCCAGGTGGTCTCCCATCCAAGTACTAACCAAGCCCGACCCTGCTTAGGTTGCAAGATCAGACAAGATTGGGCTTGTTCAGGGTGGTGTGGCTGTAGGTATTTGTTGCCTACTGACCTACATCTCTCATACATCTCAAAACCAGCTTTGAAGGAAGCAAGATCAAGAGAGAGAAAAAAAAAAGGCCTACGGCACCTGGTATTCCCAGGTGGTCTCCCATCCAAGTACTAACCAGGCCCGCCCCTGCTCAGCTTCCAAGATCAGACAAGATTGGGCTTGTTCAGGGTGGCGTGGCTGTAGGTATTGGTTGTCTACTGACCTACATCTCTTATACATCTCAAAACCAGCATTGAAGGAAGCAAGAACAAGAGAGAGAAAAAAAAGGCCTATGGCACCTGGTATTCCCAGGTGGTCTCCCATCAAAGTACTAACCAGGCCCAGCCCTGCTTAGCTTCCAAGATCAGACGAAATTGTTCTAGTTCAGGGTGCAGTGGCTGTAGGTATTGTTTGCCTACTGACCTACATCTCTTATACATCTCAAAACCAGCATTGAAGGAAGCAAGAACAAGAGAGAGAAAAAAAAGGCCTACAGCACCTGGTATTCCCAGGTGGTCTCCCATCCAAGTACTAACCAGGCCCGGCCCTGCTTAGCTTCATAGATCAGACGAGATTGGGCTTGTTCAGGGAGGTGTGGCTGTATGTATTGGCTTCCTACTGACCTACATCTCTTATACATCTCAAAACTAGCATTGAAGGAAGCAAGAACAAGAGAGAGAAAAAAAAAGGCTTACAGCACCTGGTATTTCCAGGTGGTCTCCCATCCAAGTATTAATCAGGCCCGACCCTGCTTAGCTTCCAAGATCAGACGAGATTGGGCTTGTTCAGTGTGGTGTGGCTGTAGGTATTTGTTGCCTACTGTCCTACATCTCAAAACCAGCATTGAAGGAAGCAAGAACAAGAGAGAGAAAAAAAAAGGCCTACAGCACCTGGAATTCCCAGGTTGCCTCACATGGGTATTGGTTGCCTACTGACCTACATCTCTTATACATCTCAAAACCAGCAATGAAAGGAAGCAAGAACAAGAGAGAGAAAAAAAAAAGGCCTACAGCACCTGGTATTCCCAGGTGGTCTTGCATCCAAGTACTAACCAGGCCTGGCCCTTCTTAGCTTCCAAGATCAGACAAGATTGTTCTTGTTCAGGGTGGTGTGGCTGTAGTTATTTGTTGCCTACTGACCTACATCTCTCATACATCTCAAAACCAGCATTGATGGAAGCAAGAACAAGAGAGAGAAAAAAAAGGCCTACAGCACCTGGTATTCCCAGGTGGTCTCCCATCCAAGTACTAACCAGGCCCAGCCCTGCTTAGCTTCCAAGATCAGACGAGATTGGGCTTGTTTAGGGAGGTGTGGCTGTATGTATTGGCTTCCTACTGACCTACAACTCTTATACATCTCAAAACTAGCATTGAAGGAAGCAAGAACAAGAGAGAGAAAAAAAAAAGGCTTACAGCACCTGGTATTTCCAGGTGGTCTCCCATCCAAGCATTAATCAGGCCCGACCCTGCTTAGCTTACAAGATCAGACGAGAATGGGCTTGTTCAGTGTGGTGTGGCTGTAGGTATTTGTTGCCTCCTGTCCTAAATCTCAAAACCAGCATTGAAGGAAGCAAGAACAAGAGAGAGAAAAAAAAAAGGCTTACAGCACCTGGTATTTCCAGGTGGTCTCCCATCCAAGCATTAATCAGGCCCGACCCTGCTTAGCTTTCAAGATCAGACGAGATTGGGCTTGTTCAGGGTGGTGTGGCCGTGGGTACTGGTTGTCTACTGACCTACATCTCTTATACATCTCAAAACCAGCATTAAAGGAAGCAAGAACAAGAGAGAGAAAAAAAAAGGCCTACGGCACCTAGTATTCCCAGGTGGTCTCCCATCCAAGTACTAACCAGGCCCGGCCCTGCTTAGCTTCCAAGATCAGGCGAGATTGGGCTTGTTCAGGGTGGTGTGGCTGTAGGTATTGGTTATCTACTGACCTACATCTCTCATACATCTCAAAACCAGCATTGAAGGAAGCAAGAACAAGAGAGAGAAAATAAAATGCCTACAGCACCTGGTATTTCCAGGTGGTCTCCCATCCAAGTACTAACCAGGCCCGGCCCTGCTTAGCTTCCAAGATCAGACAAAATTGTTCTTGTTCAGGGTGGTGTGGCTGTAGGTATTGATTGCCTTCCGACCTACATGTCTTATACATCTCAAAACCAGCATTGAAGGAAGCCAGAACAAGAGAGAGAAAAAAAAAGGCCTACAGCACCTGATATTCCCAGGTGGTCTCCCATCCAAGTACTAACCAGGCCCAGCCCTGCTTAGCTTCCAAGATCAGACGAGATTGTTCTTGTTCAGGGTGGTGTGGCTGTAGGTATTGGTTGCCTACTGACCTACATCTCTTATACATCTCAAAACCAGCATTGAAGGAAGCAAGAACAAGAGAGAGAAAAAAAAAAGGCTTACAGCACCTCGAATTCCCAGGTGGTCTCCCATCCAAGTACTAACCAAGCCCGGCCCTGCTTAGCATTCAAGATCAGTCAAGATTGGGCTTGTTCAGGTTGGTGTGGCTGTAGGTATTTGTTGCCTACTGACCTACATCTCTCATACATCTCAAAACCAGCATTGAAGGAAGCAAGAACAAGAGAGAGAAAAAAAAAGGCCTATGGCACCTGGTATCCCCAGGTGGTCTCCCATCCAAGTACTAACCAGGCCCGCCCCTGCTTAGCTTCCAAGATCAGACGAGATTGGGCTTATTCAGGGTGGTGTGGCTGTAGGTGTTGGTTGCTTACAGACCTACATCTCTTATACATCTCAAAACCAGCATTGAAGGAAGCAAGAACAAGAGAGAGAGAAAAAAAAGGCCTACAGCCCCTGGTATTCCCAGGTGGTCTCCCATAAAAGTACTAACCAGGCCCGGCCCTGCTTAGCTTCCAAGATCAGGCGAAATTGGGCTTGTTTAGGGTGGTGTGGCTGTAGGTATTTGTTGCCTACTGACCTACATCTCAAAACCAGTATTGAAGGAAGCAAGAACAAGAGAGAGAAAAAAGAGGCCTACGGCACCTGGTATTCCCAGGTGGTCTCCCATCCAAGTACTAACCAGGCCCGGCCCTGCTTAGCTTCCAAGATCAGCCGAGATTGGGCTTGTTCAGGGTGGTGTGGCTGTAGGTATTGGTTGCTTACTGACCTACATCTCTTATACATCTCAAAACCAGCATTGAAGGAAGCAGTAACGAGAGAAATAAAAAAATGCCTACAGCACCTGGAATTCCCAGGTGGTCTCCCAACCAAGTACTAACCAGGCCCGGCCATGCTTAGCTTCCAAGATCAGATGAGATTGGGCTTGTTCAGGGTGGTGTGGCTGTAGGTATTGGTTGCATACTGACCTACATCTCTTATACATCTCAAAACCAGCATTGAAAAAAGCAAGAACAAGAGAGAGAAAAAAAAGGCCTATGGCACCTGGTATTCCCAGGTGGTCTCCCATCAAAGTACTAAGCAGGCACGGCCCTGCTTAGGTTCCAAGATCAGACGAGATTGGGCTTGTTTAGGGTGGTGTGGCCATGGGTATTGGTTGACTACTGACCTACATCTCTTATACATCTCAAAACCAGCATTGAAGGAAGCAAGAACAAGAGAGAGAAAATAAAATGCCTACAGCACCTGGTATTCCCAGGTGGTCCCCCATCCAAGTACTAACCAGGCCCAGCTCTGCTTAGCTTCCAAGATCAGACAAGATTGTTCTTGCTCAGGGTGGTGTGGCTGTAGGTATTGGTTGCCTACTGACCTACATCTCTTATACATCTCAAAAACAGCATTGAAGGAAGCAAGAACAAGAGAGAGAAAAAAAAAAAAGGCTTACAGCACCTCGAATTCCCAGGTGGTCTCCCATCCAAGTACTAACCAAGCCCGGCCCTGCTTAGCATCCAAGATCAGGCTTGTTCAGGTTGGTGTGGCTGTAGGTATTTGTTGCCTACTGACATACATCTCTCATACATCTCAAAACCAGCATTGAAGGAAGCAAGAACAAGAGAGAGAAAAAAAAAGGCCTACGGCACCTGGTATCCCCAGGTGGTCTCCCATCCAAGTACTAACCAGGCCTGCCCATGCTTAGCTTCCAAGATCAGACGAGATTGGGCTTGTTCAGGGTGGCGTGCTGTAGGTATTGGTTGTCTACTGACCAACATTTCTTATTCATTTCAAAACCAGCATTGATGGATGCAAGAACAAGAGAGAGAAAAAAAAAGGCCTATGGAACCTGGTATTCCCAGGTGGTCTCCCATCCAAGTACTAACCAGGCTCAGCCCTGCTTAGCTTCCAAGATCAGACGAAATTGTTCTTGTTCAGGTTGGTGTGGCTGTAGGTATTTGTTGCCTACTGACCTACATCTCAAAACCAGCATTGAAGGAAGCAAGAACAAGAGAGAGAAAAAAAAAGGCCTACAGCACCTGGAATTCTCAGGTTGCCTCACATGGGTATTGGTTGCCTACTGACCTACATCTCAAAACCAGCATTGAAGGAAGCAAGAACAAGAGAGAGACAAAAAAAGGCCTAAGGCACCTGGTATTCCCAGGTGGTCTCCCATCCAAGTACTAACCAGGCCCAGCCCTGCTTAGCTTCCAAGATCAGATGAGATTGGTCTTGTTCAGGGTGGTATGGCTGTAGGTATTTGTTGCCTACTGACCTACATCTCAAAACCAGCTTTGAAGGAACCAAGAACAAGAGAGAGAAAAAAAAGGCCTACGGCACCAGATATTCCCAGGTGGTCTCCCATCCAAGTACTAACCAGGCCTGGCTCTGCTTAGCTTCCAAGATCAGGCGAGATTGGGCTTGTTCAGGGTGGTGTGGCTGTAGGTATTGGTTGCTTACTGACCTACATCTCTTATACATCTCAAAACCAGCATTGAAGGAAGCAGTAACGAGAGAAATAAAAAAATGCCTACAGCACCTGGAATTCCCAGGTGGTCTCCCATCCAAGTACTAACCAGGCTCGGCACTGCTTAGCTTCCAAGATCAGACGAGATTGGGCTTGTTCAGGGTGGTGTGGCTGTAGGTATTGGTTGCCTACTGACCTACATCTCTTATACATCTCAAAACCAGCATTGAAGGAAGCAAGAACAAGAGAGAGAAAAAAAAGGCCTATGGCACCTAGTATTCCCAGGTGGTCTCCCATCTAAGTACTAACCAGGCACGGCCCTGCTTAGCTTCCAAGATCAGACGAGATTGGGCTTGTTCAGGGTGGTGGGGCCATGGGTATTCGTTGCCTACTGACCTACATCTCTTATACATCTCAAAACCAGCATTGAAGGAAGCAAGAACAAGAGAGAGAAAAAAAAATGGTTACAGCACCTGGTATTCCCAGGTGGTCTCCCAACCAAGTACTAATCAGGCCCGGCCCTGCTTAGCTTCCAAGATCAGATGAGATTGGGCTTGTTCAGGGTGGCGTGGCTGTAGGTATTGGTTGTCTACTGACCTACATCTCTTATACATCTCAAAACCAGCATTGAAGGAAGCAAGAACAAGAGAGAGAAAAAAAAAAGGCTTACAGCACCTGGTATTTCCAGGTGGTCTCCCACCCAAGTATTAATCAGGCCCGACCCTGCTTAGCTTCCAAGATCAGACGAGATTGGGCTTGTTCAGTGTGGTGTGGCTGTAGTTATTTGTTCCCTACTGACCTACATCTTAAAACCAGCATTGAAGGAAGCAAGAACAAGAGAGAGAAAAAAAAAAGGCCTACAGCACCTGGTATTCCCAGGTGGTCTCCCATCCAAGTACTAACCAGGCCCGGCCCTGCTTAGCTTCCAAGATCAGACGAGATTGGGCTTGTTCAGGGAGGTGTGGCTGTATGTATTGGCTTCTTACTGACCTACATCTCTTATACATCTCAAAACTAGCATTGAAGGAAGCAAGAACAAGAGAGAGAAAAGAAATGCCTACAGCACCTGGAATTCCCAGGTTGCCTCACATGGGTATTTGTTGCCTACTGACCTACATCTCTTATACATCTCAAAACCAGCATTGAAGGAAGCAGTAACGAGAGAAATAAAGAAATGCCTACGGCACCTGGAATTCCCAGGTGGTCTTCCATCCAAGTACTAACCAGGCCCAGCCCTGCTTAGCTTCCAAGATCAGACGAAATTGTTCTTGTTCAGGGTGGTGTGGCTGTAGGTATTGGTTGCCTACTGACCTACATCTCTTATACATCTCAAAACCAGCTTTGAAGGAAGCAAGAACAAGAGAGAGAAAAAAAAAGGCCTAAAGCACCTGGTATTCCCAGGTGGTCTTCCATCCAAGTACTAACCAGGCCCAGCCCTGCTTAGCTTCCAAGATCAGACGAAATTGTTCTTGTTCAGGGTGGTGTGGCTGTAGGTATTGGTTGCCTACTGACCTACATCTCTTATACATCTCAAAACCAGCTTTGAAGGAAGCAAGATCAAGAGAGAGAAAAAAAAAAGGCCTACGGCACCTGGTATTCCCAGGTGGTCTCCCATCCAAGTACTAACCAGGCCCGCCCCTGCTCAGCTTCCAAGATCAGACAAGATTGGGCTTGTTCAGGGTGGCGTGGCTGTAGGTATTGGTTGTCTACTGACCTACATCTCAAAAACAGCATTGAAGGAAGCAAGAGCAGGAGAGATAAAAAAAAAGGCCTACAGCACCTGGAATTCCCAGGTTGCCTCACATGGGTATTGGTTGCCTACTGACCTACATCTCTTATACATCTCAAAACCAGCATTGAAGGAAGCAAGAACAAGAGAGAGACAAAAAAAGGCCTATGGCACCTGGTATTCCCAGGTGGTCTCCCATCCAAGTACTAACCAGGCCCAGCCCTGCTTAGCTTCCAAGATCAGACAAAATTGTTCTTGTTCAGGGTGGTGTGGCTGTAGGTGTTGGTTGCTTACTGACCTACATCTCTTATACATCTCAAAACCAGCATTGAAGGAAGCAAGAACAAGAGAGAGAAAAAAAAAGCCCTACAGCACCTGGTATTCCCAGGTGATCTCCCATCCAAGTACTAAGCAGGCCCAGCCCTGCTTAGCTTCCAAGATCAGACAAGATTGTTCTTGTTCAGGGTGGTGTGGCTGTAGGTATTGGTTGCCTACTGACCTACATCTCTTATACATCTCAAAACCAGCATTGATGGAAGCAAGAACAAGAGAGAGAAAAAAAAAAAGGCTTACAGCACCTCGAATTCCCAGGTGGTCTCCCATCCAAGTACTAACCAAGCCCGACCCTGCTTAGGTTGCAAGATCAGACAAGATTGGGCTTGTTCAGGGTGGTGTGGCTGTAGGTATTTGTTGCCTACTGACCTACATCTCTCATACATCTCAAAACCAGCTTTGAAGGAAGCAAGATCAAGAGAGAGAAAAAAAAAAGGCCTACGGCACCTGGTATTCCCAGGTGGTCTCCCATCCAAGTACTAACCAGGCCCGCCCCTGCTCAGCTTCCAAGATCAGACAAGATTGGGCTTGTTCAGGGTGGCGTGGCTGTAGGTATTGGTTGTCTACTGACCTACATCTCTTATACATCTCAAAACCAGCATTGAAGGAAGCAAGAACAAGAGAGAGAAAAAAAAGGCCTATGGCACCTGGTATTCCCAGGTGGTCTCCCATCAAAGTACTAACCAGGCCCAGCCCTGCTTAGCTTCCAAGATCAGACGAAATTGTTCTAGTTCAGGGTGCAGTGGCTGTAGGTATTGTTTGCCTACTGACCTACATCTCTTATACATCTCAAAACCAGCATTGAAGGAAGCAAGAACAAGAGAGAGAAAAAAAAGGCCTACAGCACCTGGTATTCCCAGGTGGTCTCCCATCCAAGTACTAACCAGGCCCGGCCCTGCTTAGCTTCATAGATCAGACGAGATTGGGCTTGTTCAGGGAGGTGTGGCTGTATGTATTGGCTTCCTACTGACCTACATCTCTTATACATCTCAAAACTAGCATTGAAGGAAGCAAGAACAAGAGAGAGAAAAAAAAAGGCTTACAGCACCTGGTATTTCCAGGTGGTCTCCCATCCAAGTATTAATCAGGCCCGACCCTGCTTAGCTTCCAAGATCAGACGAGATTGGGCTTGTTCAGTGTGGTGTGGCTGTAGGTATTTGTTGCCTACTGTCCTACATCTCAAAACCAGCATTGAAGGAAGCAAGAACAAGAGAGAGAAAAAAAAAGGCCTACAGCACCTGGAATTCCCAGGTTGCCTCACATGGGTATTGGTTGCCTACTGACCTACATCTCTTATACATCTCAAAACCAGCAATGAAAGGAAGCAAGAACAAGAGAGAGAAAAAAAAAAGGCCTACAGCACCTGGTATTCCCAGGTGGTCTTGCATCCAAGTACTTACCAGGCCTGGCCCTTCTTAGCTTCCAAGATCAGACAAGATTGTTCTTGTTCAGGGTGGTGTGGCTGTAGTTATTTGTTGCCTACTGACCTACATCTCTCATACATCTCAAAACCAGCATTGATGGAAGCAAGAACAAGAGAGAGAAAAAAAAGGCCTACAGCACCTGGTATTCCCAGGTGGTCTCCCATCCAAGTACTAACCAGGCCCAGCCCTGCTTAGCTTCCAAGATCAGACGAGATTGGGCTTGTTTAGGGAGGTGTGGCTGTATGTATTGGCTTCCTACTGACCTACAACTCTTATACATCTCAAAACTAGCATTGAAGGAAGCAAGAACAAGAGAGAGAAAAAAAAAAGGCTTACAGCACCTGGTATTTCCAGGTGGTCTCCCATCCAAGCATTAATCAGGCCCGACCCTGCTTAGCTTACAAGATCAGACGAGAATGGGCTTGTTCAGTGTGGTGTGGCTGTAGGTATTTGTTGCCTCCTGTCCTAAATCTCAAAACCAGCATTGAAGGAAGCAAGAACAAGAGAGAGAAAAAAAAAAGGCTTACAGCACCTGGTATTTCCAGGTGGTCTCCCATCCAAGCATTAATCAGGCCCGACCCTGCTTAGCTTTCAAGATCAGACGAGATTGGGCTTGTTCAGGGTGGTGTGGCCGTGGGTACTGGTTGTCTACTGACCTACATCTCTTATACATCTCAAAACCAGCATTAAAGGAAGCAAGAACAAGAGAGAGAAAAAAAAAGGCCTACGGCACCTAGTATTCCCAGGTGGTCTCCCATCCAAGTACTAACCAGGCCCGGCCCTGCTTAGCTTCCAAGATCAGGCGAGATTGGGCTTGTTCAGGGTGGTGTGGCTGTAGGTATTGGTTATCTACTGACCTACATCTCTCATACATCTCAAAACCAGCATTGAAGGAAGCAAGAACAAGAGAGAGAAAATAAAATGCCTACAGCACCTGGTATTTCCAGGTGGTCTCCCATCCAAGTACTAACCAGGCCCGGCCCTGCTTAGCTTCCAAGATCAGACAAAATTGTTCTTGTTCAGGGTGGTGTGGCTGTAGGTATTGATTGCCTTCCGACCTACATGTCTTATACATCTCAAAACCAGCATTGAAGGAAGCCAGAACAAGAGAGAGAAAAAAGAGGCCTACGGCACCTGGTATTCCCAGGTGGTCTCCCATCCAAGTACTAACCAGGCCCGGCCCTGCTTAGCTTCCAAGATCAGCCGAGATTGGGCTTGTTCAGGGTGGTGTGGCTGTAGGTATTGGTTGCTTACTGACCTACATCTCTTATACATCTCAAAACCAGCATTGAAGGAAGCAGTAACGAGAGAAATAAAAAAATGCCTACAGCACCTGGAATTCCCAGGTGGTCTCCCAACCAAGTACTAACCAGGCCCGGCCATGCTTAGCTTCCAAGATCAGATGAGATTGGGCTTGTTCAGGGTGGTGTGGCTGTAGGTATTGGTTGCATACTGACCTACATCTCTTATACATCTCAAAACCAGCATTGAAAAAAGCAAGAACAAGAGAGAGAAAAAAAAGGCCTATGGCACCTGGTATTCCCAGGTGGTCTCCCATCAAAGTACTAAGCAGGCACGGCCCTGCTTAGGTTCCAAGATCAGACGAGATTGGGCTTGTTTAGGGTGGTGTGGCCATGGGTATTGGTTGACTACTGACCTACATCTCTTATACATCTCAAAACCAGCATTGAAGGAAGCAAGAACAAGAGAGAGAAAATAAAATGCCTACAGCACCTGGTATTCCCAGGTGGTCCCCCATCCAAGTACTAACCAGGCCCAGCTCTGCTTAGCTTCCAAGATCAGACAAGATTGTTCTTGCTCAGGGTGGTGTGGCTGTAGGTATTGGTTGCCTACTGACCTACATCTCTTATACATCTCAAAAACAGCATTGAAGGAAGCAAGAACAAGAGAGAGAAAAAAAAAAAAGGCTTACAGCACCTCGAATTCCCAGGTGGTCTCCCATCCAAGTACTAACCAAGCCCGGCCCTGCTTAGCATCCAAGATCAGGCTTGTTCAGGTTGGTGTGGCTGTAGGTATTTGTTGCCTACTGACATACATCTCTCATACATCTCAAAACCAGCATTGAAGGAAGCAAGAACAAGAGAGAGAAAAAAAAAGGCCTACGGCACCTGGTATCCCCAGGTGGTCTCCCATCCAAGTACTAACCAGGCCTGCCCATGCTTAGCTTCCAAGATCAGACGAGATTGGGCTTGTTCAGGGTGGCGTGCTGTAGGTATTGGTTGTCTACTGACCAACATTTCTTATTCATTTCAAAACCAGCATTGATGGATGCAAGAACAAGAGAGAGAAAAAAAAAGGCCTATGGAACCTGGTATTCCCAGGTGGTCTCCCATCCAAGTACTAACCAGGCTCAGCCCTGCTTAGCTTCCAAGATCAGACGAAATTGTTCTTGTTCAGGTTGGTGTGGCTGTAGGTATTTGTTGCCTACTGACCTACATCTCAAAACCAGCATTGAAGGAAGCAAGAACAAGAGAGAGAAAAAAAAAGGCCTACGGCACCTGGTATCCCCAGGTGGTCTCCCATCCAAGTACTAACCAGGCCTGCCCATGCTTAGCTTCCAAGATCAGACGAGATTGGGCTTGTTCAGGGTGGCGTGCTGTAGGTATTGGTTGTCTACTGACCAACATTTCTTATTCATTTCAAAACCAGCATTGATGGATGCAAGAACAAGAGAGAGAAAAAAAAAGGCCTATGGAACCTGGTATTCCCAGGTGGTCTCCCATCCAAGTACTAACCAGGCTCAGCCCTGCTTAGCTTCCAAGATCAGACGAAATTGTTCTTGTTCAGGTTGGTGTGGCTGTAGGTATTTGTTGCCTACTGACCTACATCTCAAAACCAGCATTGAAGGAAGCAAGAACAAGAGAGAGACAAAAAAAGGCCTAAGGCACCTGGTATTCCCAGGTGGTCTCCCATCCAAGTACTAACCAGGCCCAGCCCTGCTTAGCTTCCAAGATCAGATGAGATTGGTCTTGTTCAGGGTGGTATGGCTGTAGGTATTTGTTGCCTACTGACCTACATCTCAAAACCAGCTTTGAAGGAACCAAGAACAAGAGAGAGAAAAAAAAGGCCTACGGCACCAGATATTCCCAGGTGGTCTCCCATCCAAGTACTAACCAGGCCTGGCTCTGCTTAGCTTCCAAGATCAGGCGAGATTGGGCTTGTTCAGGGTGGTGTGGCTGTAGGTATTGGTTGCTTACTGACCTACATCTCTTATACATCTCAAAACCAGCATTGAAGGAAGCAGTAACGAGAGAAATAAAAAAATGCCTACAGCACCTGGAATTCCCAGGTGGTCTCCCATCCAAGTACTAACCAGGCTCGGCACTGCTTAGCTTCCAAGATCAGACGAGATTGGGCTTGTTCAGGGTGGTGTGGCTGTAGGTATTGGTTGCCTACTGACCTACATCTCTTATACATCTCAAAACCAGCATTGAAGGAAGCAAGAACAAGAGAGAGAAAAAAAAGGCCTATGGCACCTAGTATTCCCAGGTGGTCTCCCATCTAAGTACTAACCAGGCACGGCCCTGCTTAGCTTCCAAGATCAGACGAGATTGGGCTTGTTCAGGGTGGTGGGGCCATGGGTATTCGTTGCCTACTGACCTACATCTCTTATACATCTCAAAACCAGCATTGAAGGAAGCAAGAACAAGAGAGAGAAAAAAAAATGGTTACAGCACCTGGTATTCCCAGGTGGTCTCCCAACCAAGTACTAATCAGGCCCGGCCCTGCTTAGCTTCCAAGATCAGATGAGATTGGGCTTGTTCAGGGTGGCGTGGCTGTAGGTATTGGTTGTCTACTGACCTACATCTCTTATACATCTCAAAACCAGCATTGAAGGAAGCAAGAACAAGAGAGAGAAAAAAAAAAGGCTTACAGCACCTCGAATTCCCAGGTGGTCTCCCATCCAAGTACTAACCAAGCCCGGCCCTGCTTAGCATTCAAGATCAGTCAAGATTGGGCTTGTTCAGGTTGGTGTGGCTGTAGGTATTTGTTGCCTACTGACCTACATCTCTCATACATCTCAAAACCAGCATTGAAGGAAGCAAGAACAAGAGAGAGAAAAAAAAAGGCCTATGGCACCTGGTATCCCCAGGTGGTCTCCCATCCAAGTACTAACCAGGCCCGCCCCTGCTTAGCTTCCAAGATCAGACGAGATTGGGCTTATTCAGGGTGGTGTGGCTGTAGGTGTTGGTTGCTTACAGACCTACATCTCTTATACATCTCAAAACCAGCATTGAAGGAAGCAAGAACAAGAGAGAGAGAAAAAAAAGGCCTACAGCCCCTGGTATTCCCAGGTGGTCTCCCATAAAAGTACTAACCAGGCCCGGCCCTGCTTAGCTTCCAAGATCAGGCGAAATTGGGCTTGTTTAGGGTGGTGTGGCTGTAGGTATTTGTTGCCTACTGACCTACATCTCAAAACCAGTATTGAAGGAAGCAAGAACAAGAGAGAGAAAAAAGAGGCCTACGGCACCTGGTATTCCCAGGTGGTCTCCCATCCAAGTACTAACCAGGCCCGGCCCTGCTTAGCTTCCAAGATCAGCCGAGATTGGGCTTGTTCAGGGTGGTGTGGCTGTAGGTATTGGTTGCTTACTGACCTACATCTCTTATACATCTCAAAACCAGCATTGAAGGAAGCAGTAACGAGAGAAATAAAAAAATGCCTACAGCACCTGGAATTCCCAGGTGGTCTCCCAACCAAGTACTAACCAGGCCCGGCCATGCTTAGCTTCCAAGATCAGATGAGATTGGGCTTGTTCAGGGTGGTGTGGCTGTAGGTATTGGTTGCATACTGACCTACATCTCTTATACATCTCAAAACCAGCATTGAAAAAAGCAAGAACAAGAGAGAGAAAAAAAAGGCCTATGGCACCTGGTATTCCCAGGTGGTCTCCCATCAAAGTACTAAGCAGGCACGGCCCTGCTTAGGTTCCAAGATCAGACGAGATTGGGCTTGTTTAGGGTGGTGTGGCCATGGGTATTGGTTGACTACTGACCTACATCTCTTATACATCTCAAAACCAGCATTGAAGGAAGCAAGAACAAGAGAGAGAAAATAAAATGCCTACAGCACCTGGTATTCCCAGGTGGTCCCCCATCCAAGTACTAACCAGGCCCAGCTCTGCTTAGCTTCCAAGATCAGACAAGATTGTTCTTGCTCAGGGTGGTGTGGCTGTAGGTATTGGGTTGCCTACTGACCTACATCTCTTATACATCTCAAGACCAGCATTGAAGGAAGCAAGAACAAGAGAGAAAAAAAAAAAAAAGGCTTACAGCACCTCAAATTCCCAGGTGGTCTCCCATCCAAGTACTAACCAAGCCTGGCCCTGCTTAGCAATCAAGATCAGTCAAGATTGGGCTTGTTCAGGGTGGTGTGGCTGTAGGTATTGGTTGACTACTGACCTACATCTCTTATACATCTCAAAACCAGCATTGA
>JAVHZZ010000092.1:145000-150000 GCA_036250195.1 Mixophyes australis
ACCTAGTATTCCCAGGTGGTCTCCCATCCAACTATTAACCAGGCCTGGCCCTGCTTAGCTTCCAAGATCAGGCGAGATTGGGCTTGTTCAGGGTGGTGTGGCTGTAGGTATTGGTTATCTACTGACCTACATCTCTTATTCATCTCAAAACCAGCATTGAAGGAAGCAAGAACAAGAGAGAGAAAAAAAAATGCCTATGGCACCTGGTATTCCCAGGTAGTCCCATCCAAGTACTAACCAGGCCCGGCCCTGCTTAGCTTCCAAGATCAGGCAAGATTGGGCTTGTTCAGGGTGGTGTGGCTGTAGGTATTGGTTATCTAGTGACCTACATCTCTTATTCATCTCAAAACCAGCATTAAAGGAAGCAAGAACAAGAGAGAGAAAAAAAAATGCCTATGGCACCTGGTATTCCCAGGTGGTCTCCCATCCAAGTACTAACCAGGCCCTGCCCTGCTTAACTTCCAAGATCAGACGAGATTGGGCTTGTTCAGGGCGGTGTGGCTGTAGGTGTTGGTTACTTACAGACCTACATCTCTAATACATCTCAAAACCAGCATTGAAGGAAGCAAGAACAAGAGAGAGAAAAAAAAGGCCTACAGCACCTGGTATTCCCAGGTGGTCTCCCATCCAAGTACTAACCAGGCCCGGCCCTGCTTAGCTTCCAAGATCAGGCGAGATTGGGCTTGGTCAGGGTGGTGTGGCTGTAGGTATTTGTTGCCTACTGACCTACATCTCAAAACCAGCATTGAAGGAAGCAAGAACAAGAGAGAGAAAAAAAAAGGCCTACGGCACCTGGTATTCCCAGGTGGTCTCCCATCCAACTACTAACCAGGCCTGTCCCTGCTTAGCTTCCAAGATCAGGCGAGATTGGGCTTGTTCAGGGTGGTGTGGCTGTAGGTATTGGTTATCTACTGACCTACATCTCTTATTCATCTCAAAACCAGCATTGAAGGAAGCAAGAACAAGAGAGAGAAAAAAAAATGCCTACAGCACCTGATATTCCCAGGTGGTCTCCCATCCAAGTACTAACCAGGCCTTGCCCTGCTTAGCTTCCAAGATCAGGCAAGATCTGGCTTGTTCAGGGTGGTGTGGCTGTAGGTGTTGGTTGCTTACAGACCTACATCTCTTATACATCTCAAAACCAGCATTGAAGGAAGCAAGAACAAGAGAGAGAGAAAAAAAAGGCCTACAGCACCTGGTATTCCCAGGTGGTCTCCCATTAAAGTACTAACCAAGCCCTGCCCTGCTTAGCTTCCAAGATTAGACGAGATTGGGCTTGATCAGGGTGGTGTGGCTGTAGGTATTGGTTGCCTACTGACGTACATCTCTTATACATCTCAAAACCAGCATTGAAGGAAGCAAGAACAAGAGAGAGAAAAAAATGGCCTATGGCACCTGGTATTCCCAGGTGGTCTCCCATCCAAGTACTAACCAGGCTCGGCCCTGCTTAGCTTCCAAGATCAGATGAGATTGGGCTTGTTCAGGGTGGCGTGGCTGTAGGTATTGGTTGTCTACTGACCTACATCTCTTATTCATTTCAAAACCAGCATTGATGGAAGCAAGAACAAGAGAGATAAAAAAAATGGCCTACGGCACCTGGTATTCCCAGGTGGTCTCCCATCCAAGTACTAACCAGGCCCAGCCCTGCTTAGCTTCCAAGATCAGATGAGATTGGGCTTGTTCAGGGTGGCGTGGCTGTAGGTATTGGTTGTCTACTGACCTACATCTCTTATACATCTCAAAACCAGCATTGAAGGAAGCAGTAACGAGAGAAATAAAAAAATGCCTACGGCACCTGGAATTCCCAGGTGGTCTCCCATCCAAGTACTAACCAGTCCCGGCCCTGCTTAGCTTCCAAAATCAGACAAGATTGGGCTTGTTCAGGGTGGTGTGGCTGTAGGTATTGGTTGCCTACTGACCTACATGTCTTATACATCTCAAAACCAGCATTGAAGGAAGCAAGAACAAGAGAGAGAGAAAAAAAGGCCTACAGCACCTGGTATTCCCAGGTGGTCTGCCATCCAAGTACTAACTAGGCCCTGCCCTGCTTAGCTTCCAAGATCAGACGAGATTGGGCTTGATCAGGGTGGTGTAGCTGTAGGTATTGGTTGCTTACAGACCTACATCTCTTATACATCTCAAAACCAGCATTGAAGGAAGCAAGAACAAGAGAGAGAGAAAAAAAAGGCCTACAGCACCTGGTATTCCCAGGTGGTCTGCCATCCAAGTACTAACCAGGCCCTGCCCTGCTTAGCTTCCAAGATCAGACGAGATTGGGCTTGATCAGGGTGGTGTGGCTGTAGGTATTGGTTGCCTACTGACCTACATCTCTTATACATCTCAAAACCAGCATTAAAGGAAGCAAGAACAAGAGAGAGAAAAAAATGGCCTATGGCACCTGGTATTCCCAGGTGGTCTCCCATCTAAGTACTAACCATGCACGGCCCTGCTTAGCTTCCAAGATCAGACGAGATTGGGCTTGTTCAGGGTGGTGTGCCCGTGGGTATTGGTTGTCTACTGACCTACATCTCTTATACATCTCAAAACCAGCATTGAAGGAAGCAAGAACAAGAGAGAGAGGAAAAAAAAGGCCTACAGCACTTGGTATTCCCAGGTGGTCTGCCATCCAAGTACTAAACAGGCCCTGCCCTGCTTAGCTTCCAAGATCAGACGAGATTGGGCTTGATCAGGGTGGTGTGGCTGTAGGTATTGGTTGCCTACTGACCTACATGTCTTATACATCTCAAAACCAGCATTGAAGGAAGCAAGAACAAGAGAGAGAGAAAAAAAGGCCTACAGCACCTGGTATTCCCAGGTGGTCTGCCATCCAAGTACTAACTAGGCCCTGCCCTGCTTAGCTTCCACGATCAGACGAGATTGGGCTTGATCAGGGTGGTGTGGCTGTAGGTATTGGTTGCTTACAGACCTACATCTCTTATACATCTCAAAACCAGCATTGAAGGAAGCAAGAACAAGAGAGAGAGAAAAAAATGGCCTTTGGCACCTGGTATTCCCAGGTGGTCTCCCATCCAAGTACTAACCAGGCCCAGCCCTGCTTAGCTTCCAAGATCAGATGAGATTGGGCTTGTTCAGGGTGGCGTGGCTGTAGGTATTGGTTGTCTACTGACCTACATCTCTTATACATCTCAAAACCAGCATTGAAGGAAGCAGTAACGAGAGAAATAAAAAAATGCCTACGGCACCTGGAATTCCCAGGTGGTCTCCCATCCAAGTACTAACCAGGCCCGGCCCTGCTTAGCTTCCAAAATCAGACAAGATTGGGCTTGTTCAGGGTGGTGTGGCTGTAGGTATTGGTTGCCTACTGACCTACATGTCTTATACATCTCAATACCAGCATTGAAGGAAGCAAGAACAAGAGAGAGAAAAAAAAAGGCCTATGGCACCTGGTATTCCAAGGTGGTCTCCCATCCAGGTACTAACCAGGCCTGCCCCTGCTTAGCTTCCAAAATCAGACAAGATTGGGCTTGTTCAGGGTGGTGTGGCTGTAGGTATTGGTTGTCTACTGACCTACATCTCTTATACATCTCAAAACCAGCATTGAAGGAAGCAAGAACAAGAGAGAGAGAAAAAAAATTCCAACAGCACCAGATATTCCCAGGTGGTCTCCCATCCAAGTACTAACCAGGCCCGGCCCTGCTTAGCTTCCAAGATCAGGCGAGATTGGGCTTGTTCAGGGTGGTGTGGCTGTAGGTATTCGTTGCCTACTGACCTACATCTCAAAACCAGCATTGAAGGAAGCAAGAACAAGAGAGAGAAAAAAAAAGGCCTACGGCACCTGGTATTCCCAGGTGGTCTCCCATCCAAGTACTAACCAGGCCCGACCATTCTTAGCTTCCAAGATCAGGCGAGATTGGGCTTGTTCAGGGTGGTGTGGCTGTAGGTATTGGTTATCTACTGACCTATCTACTGACCTATCTACTGACCTACATCTCTTATTCATCTGAAAACCACCATTGAAGGAAGCAAGAACAAGAGAGAGAAAAAAAAAATGCCTACGGCACCTGGTATTCCCAGGTGGTCTCCCATCCAAGTACTAACCAGGCCCGGCCCTGCTTAACTTCCAAGACCAGACAAGATTGGGCTTGTTCAGGGTGGTGTGGCTGTAGGTATTGGTTGTCTACTGACCTACATCTCTTATACATCTCAAAACCAGCATTGAAGGAAGCAAGAACAAGAGAGAGAGAAAAAAAATTCCAACAGCACCAGATATTCCCAGGTGGTCTCCCATCCAAGTACTAACCAGGCCCGGCCCTGCTTAGCTTCCAAGATCAGGCGAGATTGAGCTTGTTCAGGGTGGTGTGGCTGTAGGTATTCGTTGCCTACTGACCTACATCTCAAAACCAGCATTGAAGGAAGCAAGAACAAGAGAGAGAAAAAAAAAGGCCTACGGCACCTGGTATTCCCAGGTGGTCTCCCATCCAAGTACTAACCAGGCCCGACCCTTCTTAGCTTCCAAGATCAGGCGAGATTGGGCTTGTTCAGGGTGGTGTGGCTGTAGGTATTGGTTATCTACTGACCTATCTACTGACCTATCTACTGACCTACATCTCTTATTCATCTGAAAACCACCATTGAAGGAAGCAAGAACAAGAGAGAGAAAAAAAAAATGCCTACGGCACCTGGTATTCCCAGGTGGTCTCCCATCCAAGTACTAACCAGGCCCGGCCCTGCTTAACTTCCAAGACCAGACAAGATTGGGCTTGTTCAGGGCGGTGTGGCTGTAGGTGTTGGTTGTTTACAGACCTACATCTCTTATACATCTCAAAACCAGCATTGAAGGAAGCAAGAACAAGAGAGAGAGAAAAAAAAGGCCTACAGCACCTGGTATTCCCAGGTGGTCTCCCATCCAAGTACTAACCAGGCCCAGCCCTGCTTAGCTTCCAAGATCAGGCGAGATTGGGCTTGTTCAGGGTGGTGTGGCTGTAGGTATTGGTTATCTACTGACCTACATCTCTTATTCATCTCAAAACCAGCATTGA
>JAVHZZ010000092.1:162500-165000 GCA_036250195.1 Mixophyes australis
CATCCAAGTACTAACCAGGCCCGGCCCTGCTTAGCTTCCAAGATCAGGTGAGATTGGGCTTGTTCAGGGTGGTGTGGCTGTAGGTATTTGTTGCCTACTGACCTACATCTCAAAACCAGCATTGAAGGAAGCAAGAACAAGAGAGAGAAAAAAAAAGGCCTACGGCACCTGGTATTCCCAGGTGGTCTCCCATCCAAGTACTAACCAGGCCCGACCCTGCTTAGCGTCCAAGATCAGGCGAGATTGGGCTTGTTCAGGGTGGTGTGGCTGTAGGTATTGGTTATCTACTGACCTACATCTCTTATTCATCTCAAAACCAGCATTGAAGGAAGCAAGAACAAGAGAGAGAAAAAAAAAATGCCTACGGCACCTGGTAATCCCAGGTGGTCTCCCATCCAAGTACTAACCAGGACCGGCCCTGCTTAACTTCCAAGATCAGACAAGATTGGGCTTGTTCAGGGCGGTGTGGCTGTAGGTGTTGGTTGCTTACAGACATACATCTCTTATACATCTCAAAACCAGCATTGAAGGAAGCAAGAACAAGAGAGAGAGAAAAAAAAGGCCTACAGCACCTGGTATTCCCAGGTGGTCTCCCATCCAAGTACTAACCAGGCCCGGCCCTGCTTAGCTTCCAAGATCAGGTGAGATTGGGCTTGTTCAGGGTGGTGTGGCTGTAGGTATTTGTTGCCTACTGACCTACATCTCAAAACCAGCATTGAAGGAAGCAAGAACAAGAGAGAGAAAAAAAAATGCCTACGGCACCTGGTATTCCCAGGTAGTCTCCCATCCAAGTACTAACCAGGCCCGGCCCTGCTTAGCTTCCAAGATCAGGCGAGATTGGGCTTGTTCAGGGTGGTGTGGCTGTAGGTATTGGTTATCTACTGACCTACATCTCTTATTCATCTCAAAACCAGCATTGAAGGAAGCAAGAACAAGTGAGAAAAAAAAATGCCTACGGCACCTGGTATTCCCAGGTGATCTCCCATCTAAGTACTAACCAGGCACGGCCCTGCTTAGCTTCCAAGATCAGACGAGATTGGGCTTGTTCAGGGTGGTGTGGCCGTGGGTATTGGTTGACTACTGACCTACATCTCTTATACATCTCAAAACCAGCATTGAAGGAAGCAAGAACAAGAGAGAGAAAAAAAAAGGCCTACGACACCTGGTATTCCCAGGTGGTCTCCCATCCAACTACTAACCAGGCCCGGCCCTGCTTAGCTTCCAAGATCAGGCGAAATTGGGCTTGTTCAGGGTGGTGTGGCTGTAGGTATTGGTTATCTACTGACCTACATCTCTTATTCATCTCAAAACCAGCATTGAAGGAAGCAAGAACAAGAGAGAGTAAAAATGGCCTATGGCACCTGGTATTCCCAGGTGGTCTCCCATCTAAGTACTAACCAGGCACGGCCCTGCTTAGCTTCCAAGATCAGGCGAGATTGGGCTTGTTCAGGGTGGTGTGGCCGTGGGTATTGGTTGACTACTGACCTACATCTCTTATACATCTCAAAACCAGCATTGAAGGAAGCAAGAACAAGAGAGAGAAAAAAAAAGGCCTACGACACCTGGTATTCCCAGGTGGTCTCCCATCCAACTACTAACCAGGCCCGGCCCTGCTTAGCTTCCAAGATCAGGCGAAATTGGGCTTGTTCAGGGTGGTGTGGCTGTAGGTATTGGTTATCTACTGACCTACATCTCTTATTCATCTCAAAACCAGCATTGAAGGAAGCAAGAACAAGAGAGAGTAAAAATGGCCTATGGCACCTGGTATTCCCAGGTGGTCTCCCATCTAAGTACTAACCAGGCACGGCCCTGCTTAGCTTCCAAGATCAGGCGAGATTGGGCTTGTTCAGGGTGGTGTGGCTGTAGGTATTGGTTATCTACTGACCTACATCTCTTATTCATCTCAAAACCAGCATTGAAGGAAGCAAGAACAAGAGAGAGAAAAAAAAGGCCTACAGCACCTGGTAATCCCAGGTGGTTTCCCATCCAAGTACTAACCAGGCCCGGCCCTGCTTAGCTTCCAAGATCAGGTGAGATTGGGCTTGTTCAGGGTGGTGTGGCTGTAGGTATTTGTTGCCTACTGACCTACATCTCAAAACCAGCATTGAAGGAAGCAAGAACAAGAGAGAGAAAAAAAAAGGCCTACGGCACCTGGTATTCCCAGGTGGTCTCCCATCCAAGTACTAACCAGGCCCGACCCTGCTTAGCGTCCAAGATCAGGCGAGATTGGGCTTGTTCAGGGTGGTGTGGCTGTAGGTATTGGTTATCTACTGACCTACATCTCTTATTCATCTCAAAACCAGCATTGAAGGAAGCAAGAACAAGAGAGAGAAAAAAAAAATGCCTACGGCACCTGGTATTCCCAGGTGGTCTCCCATCCAAGTACTAACCAGGACCGGCCCTGCTTAACTTCCAAGATCAGACAAGATTGGGCTTGTTCAGGGCGGTGTGGCTGTAGGTGTTGGTTGCTTACAGACATACATCTCTTATACATCTCAAA
>JAVHZZ010000092.1:210000-212500 GCA_036250195.1 Mixophyes australis
GTGGTGTGGCTGTAGGTGTTGGTTGCTTACAGACCTACATCTCTTATACATCTCAAAACCAGCATTGAAGGAAGCAGTAACGAGAGAAATAAAAAAATGCCTTCAGCACCTGGAATTCCCAGGTGGTCTCCCATCCAAGTACTAACCAGGCCCTGCCCTGCTTAGCTTCCAAGATCAGACGAGATTGGGCTTGATCAGGGTGGTGTGGCTGTAGGTATTGGTTGCCTACTGACCTACATCTCTTATACATCTCAAAACCAGCATTGAAGGAAGCAAGAACAAGAGAGAGAAAAAAAAAAGGCCTACAGCACCTGGTATTCCCAGGTGGTCTCCCATCTAAGTACTAATCAGGCATGGCCCTGCTTAGCTTCCAAGATCAGACGAGATTTGGCTTGTTCAGGGTGGTGTGGCCGTGGGTATTGGTTGTCTACTGACCTACATCTCTTAAACATCTCAAATCCAGCATTGAAGGAAGCAAGAACAAGAGAGAGAAAAAAAAAATGCCTACAGCACCTCGTATTCCCAGGTGGTCTCCCATCCAAGTACTAACCAGGCCCGGCCCTGCTTAGCTTCCAAGATCAGATGAGATTGGGCTTGTTCAGGGTTGCGTGGCTGTAGGTATTGGTTGTCTACTGACCTACATCTCTTATTCATTTCAAAACCAGCATTGATGGAAGCAAGAACAAGAGAGAGAAAAAAAAAGGCCTACGGCACCTGGTTTTCCCAGGTGGTCTCCCATCCAAGTACTAACCAGGCCCGGCCCTGCTTAGCTTCCAAGATCAGGCGAGATTGGGCTTGTTCAGGGTGGGGTGGCTGTAGGTATTGGTTATTTAGTGACCTACATCTCTTATTCATCTCAAAACCAGCATTGAAGGAAGCAAGAACAAGAGAGAGAAAAAAAAATGCCTACGGCACCTGGTATTCCCAGGTGGTCTCCCATCCAAGTACTAACCAGGCCCGGCCCTGCTTAACTTCCAAGATCAGACGACATTGGGCTTGTTCAGGGCGGTGTGGCTGTAGGTGTTGGTTGCTTACAGACCTACATCTCTTATACATCTCAAAACCAGCATTGAAGGAAGCAAGAACAAGAGAGAGAGAAAAAAAAGGCCTACAGCACCTGGTATTCCCAGGTGGTTTCCCATCCAAGTACTAACCAGGCCTGGCCCTGCTTAGCTTCCAAGAGCAGGCGAGATTGGGCTTGTTCAGGGTGGTGTGGCTGTAGGTTTTTGTTGCCTACTGACCTACATCTCAAAACCAGCATTGAAGGAAGCAAGAACAAGAGAGAGAAAAAAAAAGGCCTACTGCACCTGGTTTTCCCAGGTGGTCTCCCATCCAACTACTAACCAGGTCTGGCCCTGCTTAGCTTCCAAGATCAGGCGAGATCTGGCTTGTTCAGGGTGGTGTGGCTGTAGGTGTTGGTTGCTTACAGACCTACATCTCTTATACATCTCAAAACCAGCATTGAAGGAAGCAGTAACGAGAGAAATAAAAAAATGCCTACAGCACCTGGAATTCCCAGGTGGTCTCCCATCCAAGTACTAACCAGGCCCTGCCCTGCTTAGCTTCCAAGATCAGACGAGATTGGGCTTGATCAGGGTGGTGTGGCTGTAGGTATTGGTTGCCTACTGACCTACATCTCTTATACATCTCAAAACCAGCATTGAAGGAAGCAAGAACAAGAGAGAGAGAAAAAAAAGGCCTACAGCACCTGGTATTCCCAGGTGGTCTCCCATCCAAGTACTAACCAGGCCCGGCCCTGCTTAGCTTCCAAGATCAGACGAGATTGGGCTTGATCAGGGTGGTGTGGCTGTAGGTATTGGTTGCCTACTGACCTACATCTCTTATACATCTCAAAACCAGCATTGAAGGAAGCAAGAACAAGAGAGAGAGAAAAAAAAGGCCTACAGCACCTGGTATTCCCAGGTGGTCTCCCATCTAAGTACTAATCAGGCATGGCCCTGCTTAGCTTCCAAGATCAGACGAGATTTGGCTTGTTCAGGGTGGTGTGGCCGTGGGTATTAGTTGTCTACTGACCTACATCTCTTAAACATCTCAAATCCAGCATTGAAGGAAGCAAGAACAAGAGAGAGAAAAAAAAAATGCCTACAGCACCTCGTATTCCCAGGTGGTCTCCCATCCAAGTACTAACCAGGCCCGGCCCTGCTTAGCTTCCAAGATCAGATGAGATTGGGCTTGTTCAGGGTTGCGTGGCTGTAGGTATTGGTTGTCTACTGACCTACATCTCTTATTCATTTCAAAACCAGCATTGATGGAAGCAAGAACAAGAGAGAGAAAAAAAAAGGCCTACGGCACCTGGTTTTCCCAGGTGGTCTCCCATCCAAGTACTAACCAGGCCCAGCCCTGCTTAGCTTCCAAGATCAGGCGAGATTGGGCTTGTTCAGGGTGGGGTGGCTGTAGGTATTGGTTATTTAGTGACCTACATCTCTTATTCATCTCAAAACCAGCATTGAAGGAAGCAAGAACAAGAGAGAGAAAAAAA
>JAVHZZ010000092.1:215000-217500 GCA_036250195.1 Mixophyes australis
TGTGGGTGATGGTTGCCTACTGACCTACATCTCTTATACATCTCAAAACCAGCATTGAAGGAAGCAAGAACAAGAGAGAGAAAAAAAAAGGCCTATGGCACCTGGTATTCCCAGGTGGTCTCCCATCCAAGTACTAACCAGGCCTGGCCCTGTTTAGCTTCCAAGATCAGACGAGATTAGGCTTGGTCAGGGTGGTGCGGCTGTAGGTGTTGGTTGCCTCCTGACCTACATCTCTTATACATCTCAAAACCAGCATTGAAGGAAGCAAGAACAAGAGAGAGAAAAAAAAAGGCCTATGGCACCTGGTATTCCCAGGTGGTCTCCCATCCAAGTACTAACCAGGCATGGCCCTGTTTAGCTTCCAAGATCAGACGAGATTAGGCTTGGTCAGGGTGGTGCGGCTGTAGGTGTTGGTTGCCTCCTGACCTACATCTCTTATACATCTCAAAACCAGCATTGAAGGAAGCAAGAACAAGAGAGAGAGAAAAAAAGGCCTACAGCACCTGGTATTGCCAGGTGGTCTCCCATCCAAGTACTAACCAGGCCTGGACCTGCTTAGCTTCCAAGATCAGGCGAGATCTGGCTTGTTCAGGCTGGTGTGGCTATAGGTGTTAGTTGCTTACAGACCTACATCTCTTATACATCTCAAAACCAGCATTGAAGGAAGCAAGAACAAGAGAGAGTGAAAAAAAAGGCCTACAGCACCTGGTATTCCCAGGTAGTCTCCCATCCAAGTACTAACCAGGCCCAGCCCTGCTTAGCTTCCAAGATCAGGTGAGATTGGGCTTGTTCAGGGTGGTGTGGCTGTAGGTATTGGTTGCTTACTGACCTACATCTCTTATACATCTCAAAACCAGCATTGAAGGAAGCAAGAACAAGAGAGAGAAAAAAAAAGGCCTACGGCACCTGGTATTCCCAGGTGGTCTCCCATCCAAATACTAACCAGGCCCAGCCCTGCTTGGCTTCCAAGATCAGATGAGATTGGTCTTGTTCAGGGTGGTGTGGCTGTAGGTATTGGTTCCCTCCTGACCTACATCTCCTATACATCTCAAAACCAGCATTGAAGGAAGCAAGAACAAGAGAGAGAAAAAAAAAGGCCTGAAGCACCTGGTATTCCCAGGTGGTCTCCCATCCAAGTACTAAGCAGGCCCAGCCCTGCTTAGCTTCCAAGATCAGACAAAATTGTTCTTGTTCAGGGTGGTGTGGCTGTAGGTATTGGTTGCCTACTGACCTACATCTCTTATACATCTCAAAACCAGCATTGAAGGAAGCAAGAACAAGAGAGAGGAAAAAAAAAGGCCTACAGCACCTGGAATTCCCAGGTGGTCTCCCATCCAAGTACTAACCAGGCCCAGCCCTGCTTAGTTTCCAAGATCAGACGACATTGGGCTTGTTCAGGGTGGTGTGGCTGTAGGTATTGGTTGCCTACTGACCTACATCTCTTATACATCTTAAAACCAGCATTGAAGGAAGCAAGAACATGAGAGAGAAAAAAAAAGCCTATGGCACCTGGTATTTCCAGGTGGTCTCCCATCTAAGTACTAACCAGGCCCGGTCCTGCTTAGCTTCCAAGATCAGACGAGATTGTTCTTGTTCAGGGTGGTGTGGCTGTAGGTATTGGTTGCCTACTGACCTACATCTCAAAACCAGCATTGAAGGAAGCAAGAACAAGAGAGAGAAAAAAAAATGCCTACGGCACCTGGTATTCCCAGGTAGTCTCCCATCCAAGTACTAACCAGGCCCCGCCCTGCTTAGCTTCCAAGATCAGCCGAGATTGGGCTTGTTCAGGGTGGTGTGGCTGTAGGTGTTGGTTGCTTACAGACCTACATCTCTTATACATCTCAAAACCAGCATTGAAGGAAGCAAGAACAAGAGAGAGAGAAAAAAAAGGCCTACAGCACCTGGTATTCCCAGGTGGTCTCCCATCCAAGTACTAACCAGGCCTGGCCCTGTTTAGCTTCCAAGGTCAGGCGAGATCTGGCTTGTTCAGGGTGGTGTGGCTATAGGTGTTGGTTTCTTACAGACCTACATCTCTTATACATCTCAAAACCAGCATTGAAGGAAGCAAGAACAAGAGAAAAAAAAGGCCTACAGCACCTGGTATTCCCAGGTGGTCTCCCATCCAAGTACTAACCAGGCCCAGCCCTGCTTAGCTTCCAAGATCAGGTATGATTGGGCTTGTTCAGGGTGGTGTGGCTGTAGGTATTGGTTGCTTACTGACCTACATCTCTTATACATCTCAAAACCAGCATTGAAGGAAGCAAGAACAAGAGAGAGAAAAAAAAGGCCTGAAGCACCTGGTATTCCCAGGTGGTCTCCCATCCAAGTACTAACCAGGCCAAGCCCTGCTTAGCTTCCAAGATCAGACAAAATTGTTCTTGTTCAGGGTGGTATGGCTGTAGGTATTGGTTGCCTACTGACCTACATCTCTTATACATCTGAAAACCAGCATTGAAGGAAGCAAGAACAAGAGAGAGGAAAAAAAAAGGCCTACAGCACC
>JAVHZZ010000092.1:225000-227500 GCA_036250195.1 Mixophyes australis
GCTTAGCTTCCAAGATCAGACGAGATTGGGCTTGTTCAGGGAGGTGTGGCTGTATGTATTGGCTGCCTACTGACCTACATCTCTTATACATCTCAAAACCAGCATTGAAGGAAGCAAGAACAAGAGAGAGAAAAAAAAAGGCCTATGGCACCTGGTATTCCCAGGTGGTCTCCCATCCAAGTACTAACCAGGCCTGGCCCTGTTTAGCTTCCAAGATCAGACGAGATTAGGCTTGGTCAGGGTGGTGCGGCTGTAGGTGTTGGTTGCCTCCTGACCTACATCTCTTATACATCTCAAAACCAGCATTGAAGGAAGCAAGAACAAGAGAGAGAGAAAAAAAGGCCTACAGCACCTGGTATTGCCAGGTGGTCTCCCATCCAAGTACTAACCAGGCCTGGACCTGCTTAGCTTCCAAGATCAGGCGAGATCTGGCTTGTTCAGGGTGGTGTGGCTATAGGTGTCAGTTGTTTACAGACCTACATCTCTTATACATCTCAAAACCAGCATTGAAGGAAGCAAGAACAAGAGAGAGTGAAAAAAAAGGCCTACAGCACCTGGTATTCCCAGGTAGTCTCCCATCCAAGTACTAACCAGGCCCAGCCCTGCTTAGCTTCCAAGATCAGGTGAGATTGGGCTTGTTCAGGGTGGTGTGGCTGTAGGTATTGGTTGCTTACTGACCTACATCTCTTATACATCTCAAAACCAGCATTGAAGGAAGCAAGAACAAGAGAGAGAAAAAAAAAGGCCTACGGCACCTGGTATTCCCAGGTGGTCTCCCATCCAAATACTAACCAGGCCCAGCCCTGCTTAGCTTCCAAGATCAGATGAGATTGGTCTTGTTCAGGGTGGTGTGGCTGTAGGTATTGGTTCCCTCCTGACCTACATCTCCTATACATCTCAAAACCAGCATTGAAGGAAGCAAGAACAAGAGAGAGAAAAAAAAAGGCCTGAAGCACCTGGTATTCCCAGGTGGTCTCCCATCCAAGTACTAAACAGGCCCAGCCCTGCTTAGCTTCCAAGATCAGACAAAATTGTTCTTGTTCAGGGTGGTGTGGCTGTAGCTATTGGTTGCCTACTGACCTACATCTCTTATACATCTCAAAACCAGCATTGAAGGAAGCAAGAACAAGAGAGAGGAAAAAAAAAGGCCTACAGCACCTGGAATTCCCAGGTGGTCTCCCATCCAAGTACTAAACAGGCCCGGCCCTGCTTAGCTTCCAAGATCAGACGACATTGGGCTTGTTCAGGGTGGTGTGGCTGTAGGTATTGGTTGCCTACTGACCTACATCTCTTATACATCTTAAAACCAGCATTGAAGGAAGCAAGAACATGAGAGAGAAAAAAAAAGCCTACGGCACCTGGTATTTCCAGGTGGTCTCCCATCTAAGTACTAACCAGGCCCGGTCCTGCTTAGCTTCCAAGATCAGACGAGATTGTTCTTGTTCAGGGTGGTGTGGCTGTAGGTATTGGTTGCCTACTGACCTACATCTCAAAACCAACATTGAAGGAAGCAAGAACAAGAGAGAGAAAAAAAAATGCCTACGGCACCTGGTATTCCCAGGTAGTCTCCCATCCAAGTACTAACCAGGCCCCGCCCTGCTTAGCTTCCAAGATCAGCCGAGATTGGGCTTGTTCAGGGTGGTGTGGCTGTAGGTGTTGGTTGCTTACAGACCTACATCTCTTATACATCTCAAAACCAGCATTGAAGGAAGCAAGAACAAGAGAGAGAGAAAAAAAAGGCCTACAGCACCTGGTATTCCCAGGTGGTCTCCCATCCAAGTACTAACCAGGCCTGGCCCTGTTTAGCTTCCAAGGTCAGGCGAGATCTGGCTTGTTCAGGGTGGTGTGGCTATAGGTGTTGGTTTCTTACAGACCTACATCTCTTATACATCTCAAAACCAGCATTGAAGTAAGCAAGAACAAGAGAAAAAAAAGGCCTACAGCACCTGGTATTCCCAGGTGGTCTCCCATCCAAGTACTAACCAGGCCCAGCCCTGCTTAGCTTCCAAGATCAGGTATGATTGGGCTTGTTCAGGGTGGTGTGGCTGTAGGTATTGGTTGTTTACTGACCTACATCTCTTATACATCTCAAAACCAGCATTGAAGGAAGCAAGAACAAGAGAGAGAAAAAAAAAGGCCTGAAGCACCTGGTATTCCCAGGTGGTCTCCCATCCAAGTACTAACCAGGCCCAGCCCTGCTTAGCTTCCAAGATCAGACAAAATTGTTCTTGTTCAGGGTGGTGTGGCTGTAGGTATTGGTTGCCTACTGACCTACATCTCTTATACATCTCAAAACCAGCATTGAAGGAAGCAAGAACAAGAGAGAGGAAAAAAAAAGGCCTACAGCACCTGGAATTCCCAGGTGGTCTCCCATCCAAGTACTAACCAGGCCCGGCCCTGCTTAGCTTCCAAGATCAGACGACATTGGGCTTGTTCAGGGTGGTGTGGCTGTAGGTATTGGTTGCCTACTGACCTACATCTCTTATACATCTGAAAACCA
>JAVHZZ010000092.1:352500-360000 GCA_036250195.1 Mixophyes australis
CGCCCCTGCTTAGCTTCCAAGATCAGGCTTGTTCAGGGTGGTGTGGCTGTAGGTATTGGTTGCCTACTGACCTACATGTCTTATACATCTCAAAACCAGCATTGAAGGAAGCAAGAACAAGAGAGAGAAAAAAAAAAGCCTATGGCACCTTGTATTCCCAGGTGGTCTCCCATCCAAGTACTAACCAGGCCTGCCCCTGCTTAGCTTCCAAAATCAGACGAGATTGGGCTTGTTCAGGGTGGTGTGGCTGTAGGTGTTTATTGCCTACTGACCTACATCTCAAAACCAGCTTTGAAGGAACCAAGAACAAGAGAGAGAAAAAAAAGGCCTACGGCACCTGGTATTCCCAGGTGGTCTCCCATCCAAGTACTAACCAGGCCCGGCCCTGCTTAGCTTCCAAGATCAGACGAGATTGGGCTTGTTCAGGGAGGTGTGGCTGTATGTATTGGCTGCCTACTGACCTACATCTCTTATACATCTCAAAACCAGCATTGAAGGAAGCAAGAACAAGAGAGAGAGAGAGAGAGAAAAAAAAGGCCTACAGCACCTGGTATTCCCAGGTGGTCTCCCATTTAAGTACTAAGCAGGCCCGGCCCTGCTTAGCTTCCAAGATCAGGCGAGATTGGGCTTGTTCAGGGTGGTGTGGCTGTAGGTATTGGTTGCCTACTGACCTACATCACTTATACATCTCAAAACCAGCATTGAAGGAAGCAAGAACAAGAGAGAGAGAGAGAAAAAAAAGGCCTACAGCACCTGGTATTCCAAGGTGGTCTCCCATCCAAGTACTAACCAGGCCCAGCCCTGCTTAGCTTCCAAGATCAGGCAAGATTGGGCTTGTTCAGGGTGGTGTGGCTGTAGGTATTGGTTGCCTACTGACCTACATCTCTTATACATCTCAAAACCAGCATTGAAGGAAGCAAGAACAAGAGAGAGAAAAAGAAACAGGCTTATAGCACCTCGAATTCCCAGGTGGTCTCCCTTCCAAGTACTAACCAAGCCCGGCCCTGCTTAGCATCCAAGATCAGTCAAGATTGGGCTTGTTCAGGGTGGTGTGGCTGTAGGTATTTATTGCCTACTGACCTACATCTCTCATACATCTCATAAAATGCTTAATGGCTGATACCTTTCCTTACATTATACTCTTATCGTTTTAACCATAACCATAATAAAGACACGACAACTTAAATGTGGGCAAAGTAACACGGGATTTATTGCAGGTATGGTGGTGGAGAAAGGAGCAGTCCGAGTCGACATCCGCCAGGCCAACCAGGATGCCCCAAGCCTTCCAGGGGGCATCCGCAAACGGGGGACAACCACACACCCCAAGGCGCACATATCTACCTAAACGGGGCTACCGCCCCGGGCACTACAGAACCCTCCCCTTTTCTAGGCTAACGGAAGCAACCACAAATCAACCCGGTCGGGAAGTACTTGTACCGAGACTAATAGCCTATTCCATTTGAAAACAGGTGGGTTAAGCGTGCCCGATACCATCATGTGCCCTTACCACTGGCCGTCGACTGTACTGCGATTTCCGGCCGCTGCTACTCCAAGAGAACCACCACCGCCAAAACTGTACCGGTATAGGATCACCGCAGATGACCATCTTTGTTGATCCATAGGGAGGGAGGGTGGGTAACGTGCAGCAGTGTAAGAGATGGATTCTTCTCCGCCTATCCCATATATAACCTCCGTAACTCCTCCCCATGACTCATCCGGACGTCCTGATCAGACCAGCCCATTTAACCCCCAGAGTCCAATACAGTTCAACACAGCCTTAGCTTTTATTATCCCTCGAGCTTATATACAGCCCTCTGTTCTTATAAAATGCTTAATGGCTGATACCTTTCCTTACATTATACTCTTATCGTTTTAACCATAACCATAATAAAGACACGACAACTTAAATGTGGGCAAAGTAACACGGGATTTATTGCAGGTATGGTGGTGGAGAAAGGAGCAGTCCGAGTCGACATCCGCCAGGTCAACCAGGATGCCCCAAGCCTTCCAGGGGGCATCCGCAAACGGGGGACAACCACACACCCCAAGGCGCACATATCTACCTAAACGGTGCTACCGCCCCGGGCACTACAGAACCCTCCCCTTTTCTAGGCTAACGGAAGCAACCACAAATCAACCCGGTCGGGAAGTACTTGTACCGAGACTAATAGCCTATTCCATTTGAAAACAGGTGGGTTAAGCGTGCCCGATACCATCATGTGCCCTTACCACTGGCCGTCGACTGTACTGCGATTACCGGCCACGCCCGGGTCCTCAAGACCCGCGGCCCGCCACCACACCTAAAGAATTCCCGCTAAGCCTCTATAAATATCCTCAACAAACAAACGCATGCCTTCCTCATTCAGATGAACACCATCAGACCGATATAGACCAGGACTCTGGAAACGTATAAGAGGATGTTGTATACGGACTCCACCAATCGAGCGAATAAATCGAGCAATCACCGAATTCAATTTTTTCCGTACCTCGTCAGCCACTCTGCCTTCCTTAAAATATCTCCAAGACAACCTAGGCACTATATCCGACCAGCATATTAACAGGTCAGGCCAGGAGGCACGGACCCAAGCCAACTCCGACTGAATTACGAACTCCAAATCTACGGTCCTACCTATACCCAGGTCATTTCCTCCCAGATGAATAACCAACACATGAGGCACACCCCTTTTAGCAATCTCATTTACTAACAACCTACGAAAACCCGTCCATCTTAAACCCCTCTGACCAATCCACTGAACCACAACCGACCCCGGAATAGCTGAAGTATCACCTATAGCCCTATGCAAAGCAGCCCAATGCACAAACGAATGTCCCAAAACCCATACCAGCCGCGGGGTCCTGTGCTCTGTAAAGAAGGCAGTGAAAAACAATATATATGTTAACGACAAATACCAGCAAAACTTTCGAGCAGCTGGAAATTGAAAAATAAGAAGAAGAAAAGCAAAGACCAGCATGGCCCCAGGATTCTATCCTGCACACCCATAACAGGCAACTCAGCAGACCACCACACAAGAGGTACACATTCACACAAGTAGCAAAAGGAAACAAAGAGGGGAGCTGAAACACAAGCGAGGGTAAAACCATTAAAACCTCATGGAGCCAACAAGCCAATCATGGCCCCACTTTAGAGGGAAAAAACGGACAAAACCCTCGCGCCCTGCTTAAAAAGCATGAGCAGCCGCAGCCCTGTGAATCCGTCCGCAGCTTCAGATCAGGAGAGCAGAACTTCAGGAAAGAAGAGAGGGTCGCACATAACGTTTGTAGACATTACTTTTCCACCTGCCCAGTTCCTTCAAGGCAGGCTCTGATGCCCCTGCAACCGCAGCAGATGTAGCTGCACCAATACGGAAAGAATGTGTGCCAAACTGCTTACAATCCACACCCACAGCCGTCAATGTGCGTTTAAAAACCACTGAAAATTGGTACCTGGTGAGAGGTGAACCATCAACATGCACCAACCAAGGTAATGCACCACTCGGTCTAAGGGAGGCAAATTGGCTGATTAACACAATAGGGCATACAGAACAACCAACCCTTGGGACCAATGTAACCCAGCGCCCTCTCCCTAACTGGTCAGATTTAGACTTCCTCACCTTGCAACAAACAGAGCTGCTAGATATTATTACGTGCTGGCCTAGCATACCTGACAAGGGGAAAGTACGAGAGGAAGCAACTAGCTCGCTCACCCGCAAAGCGCCAAAGTATAACATAACAAAAGCAGCGCGAAACAAAGCAACCTCGTAGCTATCCCTAGCAATTGTCGAGATTGCGGCCACCATATTCCCTAGCAACGAGTCACTGATAGGCCTTCTTTGATCCGAATGAACCGGTCTTTCTCTCGCCCAACCCCTCAGGGCCTTTGAAATCAAAAAACTTTTTGTCAAGTCTCTCTCTCCTTTCATCCTAGCAAAGAATGATATCCCTGCCAATGCGGCCACCATGGAGGCCTTAGACTTGCCTGCCTGATACCCTGCCCAGACAAACGCTAGCATCCGCTTATCCCCACCTTCCTTACCGCCAAGGCCTTGGCTGTGGAAAGTGCACCATTCCGTCCATGCAGCCCGATATTTTCTCCTCGTCGAGGGAGCCAGGGAGGCTTCGGCCAGCCCTTCTATGCTGGCTTGACAATCTGCCATACGTAAGAGGGACAGGGCACACCCGTTAGGGATGCCCCAGGAGCCAAGACCCTAAATCTCTCCATCTGACCCCTAGATAACGCATCCGCCAACTCATTCTCGACTCCCGGCACATGCCGAGCTTGAAAGGATATATCGCAGGCCAGACAGCGCCAGACTAACCTACGCAGAAGTGTAATTACTGGGGGGGACTTGGACCTTTGTCCATTTATTGCCTGCACAACACCGAGGTTGTCACACCAAAAAACTACCTGTTTTCCAGCTAACCTGCTTGACCATAGCTCCAGTGCCACGATCACGGGGAAAATCTCGAGTAGCGTCATGTTAGCTGTCCAGCCGGACGCCACCCACTCCTCGGGCCATGAAGCAGTACACCACTCGCCGGCAAAGTATGCCCCAAACCCTACCGACCCAGCTGCATCTGTAAATAGCTCTAGCTCCGGACTGGACACCGGAGGACCGGGCCATACCCGTACTCCATTGAAATCCTGCAAGAACAGGTCCCACACTGCCAAATCCTCCCGGATTTCCTCCGAGAGTGAGATTCGACAATGCGGTCGCCTGTTCCCCGCCGTTGCCCTCTCCAGCTTCCTACAAAATACCCTGCCCATGGGTATCACCCGGCAAGCAAAATTGAAACGTCCCAATAACTCCTGCGCTTGTCTCAACGACACTCCCCCTTGGCCTATCACTTCACCTATAGCTCCCCTCAGCTTACTCACTTTATCGTTTGGCAAGCAGCAGATACCCCGGACAGTATCTATCTCAATACCCAGGTATGATAACTTGGTGGTGGGGCCTTCAGTTTTTTCCCCAGCCACTGGTACCCCCAGGGAATGGAAAAGAGCCTTCACCGCAAACAACATGTCTCTACAAGTCTCATCCTCCCCGGGCCCTACCACCAAAAAGTCGTCCAAGTAGTGGGCGACTCCGTGGTGGCCTGTTCCCGCGCAGATAAACCAGTGCAAGAACGAACTGAAACATTCGAAGAATGCACAGGACACCGCGCACCCCATAGGAAGGCACCTGTCTACATAATAGCCCTCCTCTAGCTTAAAACCCATAAAGGGGAAGGAATCCGGATGAAGCGGCAGCAGACGAAAAGCCGACTCCACGTCAACTTTCCCCATCAATGCCCCTTCCCCGAATCCCCGAACCATGTCCAGAGCCGATTCAAAGGACTGGTACGTGACCCTACAGTACTCATCTGGGATCGCATCGTTCACCGACGCCCCATGTGGAAATGAGAGATGCTGAATGAGTCGAAATTTCCCTGCCACCTTTTTAGGAACCACCCCTACCGGGGACACCACCAAGTCCCGATAGGGGGGGTCCCGAAAAGGTCCACTTATGCGCCCCAACATCACCTCCTTCTGAACTTTCTCCAATAGAACCCCTGGGTGCAAACTAGCCGATTTCAAATTTCCCCCTTTTCCCGACTGAACCGCTCCCTCGATAGGCACTCGAAACCCCTCTCTAAAGCCTTCCCTCAAAAACTCTGCCTCCATCCTATGAGGATAGCGGCTAAGCCACCTGCCCAGGCTCGCCAAATTAATCGGCGACCCTGCCTTCCCCAACGCCAGTGCTGGGCTGACCACCTGAGCCACCTCTTCTATCCTGCTTGTCACATGCCTTTGCTGGATGCCCTCCCCCGCACTTAATGCATGCATGGGTGAATCTGCACCCTTGCCCGTGAGGGCAGCTTGATCGGTTGAACAGGAAACAGCGGCCCTTGCTGAGAAAGGGCGCGTTACCCTTCATCCGCCCTGTCTGTCTCTGCCACGTGCTGCTTGTGGCGGCGGCCCCCCCTCCCTCTTGGGACACCTTCAACCACGTCTCAACATCCTTGTAACCTAACATCAGGCTGGAGTGTCCCTTATATTTCTCCCTGAACACCTCATCGTAGGCCAGCCAAACCCCGGGCCGGGAGGACACGTACATCTCGTGTATCATATGCAGATATTTTAGCATATCCATCCATTCGCTAGAGCGAGACTCCAGATAACAGGCCGCAAAGAGGTAAGCGCCCGACAGCCAGTTCTTATAGGTCTTGTAACTGGCTTCCCCGCCCCCTCCCCTGGCCATGGCCTCTGTCACCAATTTCTTGCCCTGCTTGGAAACTTCAAACATATCCACGAAACGCCCCCTGTGAATTCTACTGCGTATTGTCTTCCTGACCCCTTGAAATATACCTGTGCTTGCGCAGCGCATCGTGTCATCACCCGTGAGCCTGGAGCCCCTGAAATGTCTATACCTGTCCGCAGAGCGCCCTGACTGTCTAGTAACAAAGTGCTTCCGCAAGCGCTTTACTAACCGCTGCGGACTCCCTTGTGAATCGGAAGAAGACATGCTAGAGCTACTGCTATAGCTACCAGACCCCCCAGATTGCTCGTCATACATATCAAATACATTCATCTCACCTTGCTCCGCGGACCCGCCTTCCAAGCCCTTCCACTGACCTTCCATCTCCGCCTCGGCCGAGGCCCGCCGCTCTCGAGTCACGGACCTATCCCTTCGACCACCACTGAAAGCGACGCCATCTGCTGGGAGAGACACGTTACTACATGACGCCAGAGACACAGCACCAATCAACAAAGAGCGCCTTCCTTGACTACCAGACCTGTGATTCTCCTGCACCACCCGGCTAGCCCGCTCCCCCTGCCCTTCCGAAGCGACTCTACTGGGACCTGATCCACTCCTAGATCTACCCCTGCGGGACCCGGAAGCCACCAGTCCGCTGCCCCCTGCTACCCGGTCTGACTGCTGACTACGATGTGATCGGGCTCTATCCTCTCTGGCCTGGCTATGCCTATGTGAAAGATCCTGCACTTGCCCCCGGTAACTACCCCTTGTAGAACCCGACTGAGGCTGACCCCTGTCCATCTCATGCGGCCCATTTCGTACATCCCTGCCCTCCCCTGGAACAGGACTACCCCTACCACCTATGCTACCATGGACACTGAGGGAACGTGAGAAGGATTGGGACTGACCAATTATAGGCAACCTAGGGCTATTTGACCACCTAGTACTACTCCCCGTATTAACCCTGGAGCTGCTGGGCATTCTAACATGAGTAGGGGGGTGGGGGACCCCACCCCCTTGTAATGACCGCGAGCCAGCGCTACCCTCCTGCTGGCCCACGGACCTGGGATGCTGCCCCCTCCGCCGCTGAATGCTGGCCACTTACCCTCCCCCTGGTGACTGGCGCTAGCTGAGCGGATCCGCCGCTCGTGGCGTTGCCATGGCGACGGACCCGGGACCGGAAGTGACGTCCGTCACTTCCGGCTGGGCGGCGGCCATGGAGGACTGCATCATATCCCTCCGCCGCATCTCTGGACGGGGGGAA
>JAVHZZ010000092.1:380000-382500 GCA_036250195.1 Mixophyes australis
AAATGCCTACAGCACCTGGAATTCCCAGGTGGTCTCCCATCCAAGTACTAACCAAGCCCAGCCCTGCTTAGCTTCCAAGATCAATCAAGATTGGGCTTGTTCAGGGTGGTGTGGCTGTAGGTATTTGTTGCCTACTGACCTACATCTCTTATACATCTCAAAACCAGCATTGAAGGAAGCAAGAACAAGAGAGAGAAAAAAAAAGGCCTAAAGCACCTGGTATTTCCAGGTGGTCTCCCATCCAAGTACTAACCAGGCCCGGCCCTGCTTAGCTTCCAAGATCAGACAAAATTGTTCTTGTTCAGGGTGGTGTGGCTGTAGGTATTTGTTGCGTACTGACCTACATCTCTTATACATCTCAAAACCAGCATTGAAGGAAGCAAGAACAAGAGAGAGAAAAAAAAAGGCCTACAGCACCTGATATTCCCAGGTGGTCTCCCATCCAAGTACTAACCAGGCCTGGCCCTGCTTAGCTTCCAAGATCAGACGAGATTGCTCTTGTTCAGGGTGGTGTGGCTGTAGGTATAGGTTGTCTACTGACCTACATCTCTTATACATCTCAAAACCAGCATTGAAGGAAGCAAGAACAAGAGAGAGAAAAAAAAAAAGGCTTACGGCACCTCGAATTCCCAGGTGGTCTCCCATCCAAGTACTAACCAAGCCCGGCCCTGCTTAGCATCCAAGATCAGTCAAGATTGGGCTTGTTCAGGGTGGTGTGGCTGTAGGTATTTGTTGCCTACTGACCTACATCTCTCATACATCTCAAAACCAGCATTGAAGGAAGCAAGAACAAGAGAGAGAAAAAAAAAGGCATACAGGACCTGGAATTCCCAGGTGGTCTCCCATCCAAGTTCTAACCAGGCCCGTTCCTGCTTAGCTTTCAAGATCAGACGAGATTGGGCTTGTTCAGGGTGATGTGGCCGTGGGTATTGGTTGTCTACTGACCTACATCTCTTATACATCTCAAAACCAGCATTAAAGGAAGCAAGAACAAGAGAGAGAAAAAAAAAGGCCTACGGCACCTGGTATTCCCAGGTGGTCTCCCATCCAAGTACTAACCAGGCCTGGCCCTGCTTAGCTTCCAAGATCAGGTGAGATTGGGCTTGTTCAGGGTGGTGTGGCTGTAGGTGTTGGTTGCTTACAGACCTACATCTCTTATACATCTCAAAACCAGCATTGAAGGAAGCAAGAACAAGAGAGAGAGAAAAAAAAGGCCTACAGCACCTGGTATTCCCAGGTGGTCTCCCATCCAAGTACTAACCAGGCCTGGCCCTGCTTAGCTTCCAAGATCAGGCGAGATCTGTCTTGTTCAGGGTGGTGTGGCTGTAGGTGTTGGTTTCTTACAGACCTACATCTCTTATACATCTCAAAACCAGCATTGAAGGAAGCAAGAACAAGAGAGACAGAAAAAAAAAGCCTACAGCACCTGATATTCCCAGGTGGTCTCCCATCCAAGTACTAACCAGGCCCGGCCCTGCTTAGCTTCCAAAATCAGACGAAATTGTTCTTGTTCAGGGTGGTGTGGCTGTAGGTATTGGTTGCCTACTGACCTACATCTCTTATACATCTCAAAACCAGCATTGAAGGAAGCAAGAACAAGAGAGAGAAAAAAAAAGGCCTACAGCACCTGATATTCCCAGGTGGTCTCCCATCCAAGTACTAACCAGGCCCAGCCCTGCTTAGCTTCCAAGATCAGATGAGATTGGGCTTGTTCAGGGTGGTGTGGCTGTAGGTGTTGGTTGCTTACAGACCTACATCTCTTATATATCTCAAAACCAGCATTGAAGGAAGCAAGAACAAGAGAGAGAGAAAAAAAAGGCCTACAGCACCTGCTATTCCCAGGTGGTCTCCCATCCAAGTACTAACCAGGCCTGGCCCTGCTTAGCTTCCAAGATCAGGCGAGATTGGGTTTGTTCAGGGTGGAGTGGCTGTAGGTATTTGTTGCCTACTGACCTACATCTCAAAACCAGCATTGAAGGAAGCAAGAACAAGAGAGAGAAAAAAAAAGGCATACAGGACCTGGAATTCCCAGGTGGTCTCCCATCCAAGTACTAACCAAGCCCGTTCCTGCTTAGCTTTCAAGATCAGACAAGATTGGGCTTGTTCAGGGTGATGTGGCCATGGGTATTGGTTGTCTACTGACCTACATCTCTTATACATCTCAAAACCAGCATTAAAGGAAGCAAGAACAAGAGAGAGAAAAAAAAGGCCTACTGCACCTGGTATTCCCAGGTGGTCTCCCATCCAAGTACTAACCAGGCCCGGCCCTGCTTAGCTTCCAATATCAGGTGAGATTGGGCTTGTTCAGGGTGGTGTGGCTGTAGGTGTTGGTTGCTTACAGACCTACATCTCTTATACATCTCAAAACCAGCAATGAAGGAAGCAAGAACAAGAGAGAGAGAAAAAAAAGGCCTACAGCACCTGGTATTCCCAGGTGGTCTCCCATCCAAGTACTAACCAGGCCTGGCCCTGCTTAGCTTACAAGATCAGGTGAGATCTG
>JAVHZZ010000092.1:405000-411082 GCA_036250195.1 Mixophyes australis
CCCAAGCCTTCCAGGGGGCATCCGCAAACGGGGGACAACCACACACCCCAAGGCGCACATATTTACCTAAACGGGGCTACCGCCCCGGGCACTACAGAACCCTCCCCTTTTCTAGGCTAACGGAAGCAACCACAAATCAACCCGGTCGGGAAGTACTTGTACCGAGACTAATAGCCTATTCCATTTGAAAACAGGTGGGTTAAGCGTGCCCGATACCATCATGTGCCCTTACCACTGGCCGTCGACTGTACTGCGATTTCCGGCCACGCCCGGGTCCTCAAGACCCGCGGCCCGCCACCACACCTAAAGAATTCCCGCTAAGCCTCTATAAATATCCTCAACAAACAAACGCATGCCTTCCTCATTCAGATGAACACCATCAGACCGATATAGACCAGGACTCTGGAAACGTATAAGAGGATGTTGTATACGGACTCCACCAATCGAGCGAATAAATCGAGCAATCACCGAATTCAATTTTTTCCGTACCTCGTCAGCCACTCTGCCTTCCTTAAAATATCTCCAAGACAACCTAGGCACTATATCCGACCAGCATATTAACAGGTCAGGCCAGGAGGCACGGACCCAAGCCAACTCCGACTGAATTACGAACTCCAAATCTACGGTCCTACCTATACCCAGGTCATTTCCTCCCAGATGAATAACCAACACATGAGGCACACCCCTTTTAGCAATCTCATTTACTAACAACCTACGAAAACCCGTCCATCTTAAACCCCTCTGACCAATCCACTGAACCACAACCGACCCCGGAATAGCTGAAGTATCACCTATAGCCCTATGCAAAGCAGCCCAATGCACAAACGAATGTCCCAAAACCCATACCAGCCGCGGGGTCCTGTGCTCTGTAAAGAAGGCAGTGAAAAACAATATATATGTTAACGACAAATACCAGCAAAACTTTCGAGCAGCTGGAAATTGAAAAATAAGAAGAAGAAAAGCAAAGACCAGCATGGCCCCAGGATTCTATCCTGCACACCCATAACAGGCAACTCAGCAGACCACCACACAAGAGGTACACATTCACACAAGTAGCAAAAGGAAACAAAGAGGGGAGCTGAAACAGAAGCGAGGGTAAAACCATTAAAACCTCATGGAGCCAACAAGCCAATCATGGCCCCACTTTAGAGGGAAAAAACGGACAAAACCCTCGCGCCCTGCTTAAAAAGCATGAGCAGCCGCAGCCCTGTGAATCCGTCCGCAGCTTCAGATCAGGAGAGCAGAACTTCAGGAAAGAAGAGAGGGTCGCACATAACGTTTGTAGACATTACTTTTCCACCTGCCCAGTTCCTTCAAGGCAGGCTCTGATGCCCCTGCAACCGCAGCAGATGTAGCTGCACCAATACGGAAAGAATGTGTGCCAAACTGCTTACAATCCACACCCACAGCCGTCAATGTGCGTTTAAAAACCACTGAAAATTGGTACCTGGTGAGAGGTGAACCATCAACATGCACCAACCAAGGTAATGCACCACTCGGTCTAAGGGAGGCAAATTGGCTGATTAACACAATAGGGCATACAGAACAACCAACCCTTGGGACCAATGTAACCCAGCGCCCTCTCCCTAACTGGTCAGATTTAGACTTCCTCACCTTGCAACAAACAGAGCTGCTAGATATTATTACGTGCTGGCCTAGCATACCTGACAAGGGGAAAGTACGAGAGGAAGCAACTAGCTCGCTCACCCGCAAAGCGCCAAAGTATAACATAACAAAAGCAGCGCGAAACAAAGCAACCTCGTAGCTATCCCTAGCAATTGTCGAGATTGCGGCCACCATATTCCCTAGCAACGAGTCACTGATAGGCCTTCTTTGATCCGAATGAACTGGTCTTTCTCTCGCCCAACCCCTCAGGGCCTTTGAAATCAAAAAACTTTTTGTCAAGTCTCTCTCTCCTTTCATCCTAGCAAAGAATGATATCCCTGCCAATGCGGCCACCATGGAGGCCTTAGACTTGCCTGCCTGATACCCTGCCCAGACAAACGCTAGCATCCGCTTATCCCCACCTTCCTTACCGCCAAGGCCTTGGCTGTGGAAAGTGCACCATTCCGTCCATGCAGCCCGATATTTTCTCCTCGTCGAGGGAGCCAGGGAGGCTTCGGCCAGCCCTTCTATGCTGGCTTGACAATCTGCCATACGTAAGAGGGACAGGGCACACCCGTTAGGGATGCCCCAGGAGCCAAGACCCTAAATCTCTCCATCTGACCCCTAGATAACGCATCCGCCAACTCATTCTCGACTCCCGGCACATGCCGAGCTTGAAAGGATATATCGCAGGCCAGACAGCGCCAGACTAACCTACGCAGAAGTGTAATTACTGGGGGGGACTTGGACCTTTGTCCATTTATTGCCTGCACAACACCGAGGTTGTCACACCAAAAAACTACCTGTTTTCCAGCTAACCTGCTTGACCATAGCTCCAGTGCCACGATCACGGGGAAAATCTCGAGTAGCGTCATGTTAGCTGTCCAGCCGGACGCCACCCACTCCTCGGGCCATGAAGCAGTACACCACTCGCCGGCAAAGTATGCCCCAAACCCTACCGACCCAGCTGCATCTGTAAATAGCTCCAGCTCCGGACTGGACACCGGAGGACCGGGCCATACCCGTACTCCATTGAAATCCTGCAAGAACAGGTCCCACACTGCCAAATCCTCCCGGATTTCCTCCGAGAGTGAGATTCGACAATGCGGTCGCCTGTTCCCCGCCGTTGCCCTCTCCAGCTTCCTACAAAATACCCTGCCCATGGGTATCACCCGGCAAGCAAAATTGAAACGTCCCAATAACTCCTGCGCTTGTCTCAATGACACTCCCCCTTGGCCTATCACTTCACCTATAGCTCCCCTCAGCTTACTCACTTTATCGTTTGGCAAGCAGCAGATACCCCGGACAGTATCTATCTCAATACCCAGGTATGATAACTTGGTGGTGGGGCCTTCAGTTTTTTCCCCAGCCACTGGTACCCCCAGGGAATGGAAAAGAGCCTTCACCGCAAACAACATGTCTCTACAAGTCTCATCCTCCCCGGGCCCTACCACCAAGAAGTCGTCCAAGTAGTGGGCGACTCCGTGGTGGCCTGTGCCCGCGCAGATAAACCAGTGCAAGAACGAACTGAAACATTCGAAGAATGCACAGGACACCGCGCACCCCATAGGAAGGCACCTGTCTACATAATAGCCCTCCTCTAGCTTAAAACCCATAAAGGGGAAGGAATCCGGATGAAGCGGCAGCAGACGAAAAGCCGACTCCACGTCAACTTTCCCCATCAATGCCCCTTCCCCGAATCCCCGAACCATGTCCAGAGCCGATTCAAAGGACTGGTACGTGACCCTACAGTACTCATCTGGGATCGCATCGTTCACCGACGCCCCATGTGGAAATGAGAGATGCTGAATGAGTCGAAATTTCCCTGCCACCTTTTTAGGAACCACCCCTACCGGGGACACCACCAAGTCCCGATAGGGGGGGTCCCGAAAAGGTCCACTCATGCGCCCCAACATCACCTCCTTCTGAACTTTCTCCAATAGAACCCCTGGGTGCAAACTAGCCGATTTCAAATTTCCCCCTTTTCCCGACTGAACCGCTCCCTCGATAGGCACTCGAAACCCCTCTCTAAAGCCTTCCCTCAAAAACTCTGCCTCCATCCTATGAGGATAGCGGCTAAGCCACCTGCCCAGGCTCGCCAAATTAATCGGCGACCCTGCCTTCCCCAACGCCAGTGCTGGGCTGACCACCTGAGCCACCTCTTCTATCCTGCTTGTCACATGCCTTTGCTGGATGCCCTCCCCCGCACTTAATGCATGCATGGGTGAATCTGCACCCTTGCCCGTGAGGGCAGCTTGATCGGTTGAACAGGAAACAGCGGCCCTTGCTGAGAAAGGGCGCGTTACCCTTCATCCGCCCTGTCTGTCTCTGCCACGTGCTGCTTGTGGCGGCGGCCCCCCCTCCCTCTTGGGACACCTTCAACCACGTCTCAACATCCTTGTAACCTAACATCAGGCTGGAGTGTCCCTTATATTTCTCCCTGAACACCTCATCGTAGGCCAGCCAAACCCCGGGCCGGGAGGACACGTACATCTCGTGTATCATATGCAGATATTTTAGCATATCCATCCATTCGCTAGAGCGAGACTCCAGATAACAGGCCGCAAAGAGGTAAGCGCCCGACAGCCAGTTCTTATAGGTCTTGTAACTGGCTTCCCCGCCCCCTCCCCTGGCCATGGCCTCTGTCACCAATTTCTTGCCCTGCTTGGAAACTTCAAACATATCCACGAAACGCCCCCTGTGAATTCTACTGCGTATTGTCTTCCTGACCCCTTGAAATATACCTGTGCTTGCGCAGCGCATCGTGTCATCACCCGTGAGCCTGGAGCCCCTGAAATGTCTATACCTGTCCGCAGAGCGCCCTGACTGTCTAGTAACAAAGTGCTTCCGCAAGCGCTTTACTAACCGCTGCGGACTCCCTTGTGAATCGGAAGAAGACATGCTAGAGCTACCGCTATAGCTACCAGACCCCCCAGATTGCTCGTCATACATATCAAATACATTCATCTCACCTTGCTCCGCGGACCCGCCTTCCAAGCCCTTCCACTGACCTTCCATCTCCGCCTCGGCCGAGGCCCGCCGCTCTCGAGTCACGGACCTATCCCTTCGACCACCACTGAAAGCGACGCCATCTGCTGGGAGAGACACGTTACTACATGACGCCAGAGACACAGCACCAATCAACAAAGAGCGCCTTCCTTGACTACCAGACCTGTGATTCTCCTGCACCACCCGGCTAGCCCGCTCCCCCTGCCCTTCCGAAGCGACTCTACTGGGACCTGATCCACTCCTAGATCTACCCCTGCGGGACCCGGAAGCCACCTGTCCGCTGCCCTCTGCTACCCGGTCTGACTGCTGACTACGATGTGATCGGGCTCTATCCTCTCTGGCCTGGCTATGCCTATGTGAAAGATCCTGCACTTGCCCCCGGTAACTACCCCTTGTAGAACCCGACTGAGGCTGACCCCTGTCCATCTCATGCGGCCCATTTCGTACATCCCTGCCCTCCCCTGGAACAGGACTACCCCTACCACCTATGCTACCATGGACACTGAGGGAACGTGAGAAGGATTGGGACTGACCAATTATAGGCAACCTAGGGCTATTTGACCACCTAGGGCTACTCCCCGTATTAACCCTGGAGCTGCTGGGCATTCTAACATGAGTAGGGGGGTGGGGGACCCCACCCCCTTGTAATGACCGCGAGCCAGCGCTACCCTCCTGCTGGCCCACGGACCTGGGATGCTGCCTACTGGCGGGGGGGTGTCCTGCCCCCTCCGCCGCTGAATGCTGGCCACTTACCCTCCCCCTGGTGACTGGCGCTAGCTGAGCGGATCCGCCGCTCGTGGCGTTGCCATGGCGACGGACCCGGGACCGGAAGTGACGTCCGTCACTTCCGGCTGGGCGGCGGCCATGGAGGACTGCATCATATCCCTCCGCCGCATCTCTGGACGGGGGGAAGGACCGGCGCCTGCTAGCTCTCACATGAGAGCGGGATGACTGAGCAGCTGAAGGTAAGGAACAGGGCGGGGGGGGGAGCGGGAGGAAGCGGGGGAGCGTGAATCCATATCGTGGATGGGGTAAAAGAATGAAAACACACCAAACAACAATAAAGGGGGGGGGGGGAGAGAGAGCGGAGACAAGGAAAGGGAGGAGGAGGGAGATGTGGCGGGAGATGGTACCAGGAATAAACAAGCACTAAAATACAAATACTGTACGTTCAAGGGTAAAAGAAAAGAAATAAAAAGTACAGAAAAAGAAAAGAAGAAACAAGCAGATATACACAAGTGTTGAGAAACAGCGACAGAGTAATAAGAGCTATACTTATCTATGTCAAGCAGCCTCTAACGTCCAGCAGTGTAACGTCCAACGTCCAGCAGTGTAAGAGATGGATTCTTCTCCGCCTATCCCATATATAACCTCCGTAACTCCTCCCCATGACTCATCCGGACGTCCTGATCAGACCAGCCCATTTAACCCCCAGAGTCCAATACAGTTCAACACAGCCTTAGCTTTT